>CACTHL010000396.1:0-138379 GCA_902712375.1 Dioscorea dumetorum
TAATAGTTAAATGTTAATAAACATAGTTAAACAGAGTCGTAATAATGTAAACGTAGATGACATGGCTAAATAGAAACATAATAAATTAACCGGAGACTCGAATTTTAAACGAGAATTCATTCTTTCATACAGATAATGGAATTATTAAACAATAACTGACATGTAAGCAACCGCATAATTGTTTGAGAGCAACGCATTACTACGACAATAACTCGTTTTCGCAGGGCCGCGATGGCACGCGCCATCCGTCCTGACAACCATATCGACTGCACCGCTTTGAGGATGGAGAGAAACATGACATATGCGCTAAAAGTCGACCTCGTTCTCCTATTGGGCAAACCGTCTTATGTCCATCGGGTGATGTAACCACCCTCACGCGAGAAACATCTAGACCCCATCGTCACATCTCTCCGCCCAACACCGACTCCCGTTCGGATAGCGAGGTGAAGACCCGGCGCTGCCCTCCCCGTTGATTCAAGCAATGGCACAAAAACCGTCCATTAATTTTGGGACACCGGAAGAATTCAAATAGAAAAAAACCAAATGAGCGGCATGAAAGAAGAAGAGCATAAAACAAAAATATGTAATTTGGCTCTTCTAAACTTTCTATGAGAACAAGAAACCATCAAAGTGGAAAACTCACAAATGTATGCATAAAGGTCGAGACATGACATGATGTGATTAGGCGGGTTTTTTCCACTATTTGCATAGTGAAAAATGAATTTTCATAACACGGACCCATTTCATGTGACAGAGATGCGGGTAGGGAAGGGAACCAAACTATAACGGAGGGGTAAAATGGGGTGTGCAAAAGTAAGAGGGGTTTTTGGTCAATTTTGAAATTACGACCCATGAACAAGACTTTTGCATTTTAAATGTCATTTTCAAATAGATTGTAATACGTTATTTAATTATAAAATTATTTGTTTGGTAAATATGGTTTTCATCAAATTAATTTTTATAATTAAAATATTAAATAAAAATTATAGATATAAATTTAATAGATAATAGAGTAATCTTAACACTTCTATGCTTTCTTGTGCAAATAACCAAAATAACCAAGGTAGCAAACAGCCTTTTATAAAAAGTTTAATAACAATTGCAAGAGTTAAACAATTTTATTTGAGATCAACATCAATTTATGAAACTTAGCCAAGTTTTTAGGGGGAAAAAGAAGAAAGAAAAAGAAAAAACAACAGAAAAAGTTGGCAAGTATTTGAGTGTTGGTAGTGCCCACATTGATCTAATGCCATGTGGTGGTTGAGAAACATCTATCAAATGCCAGCTAATGTCTTATTTGAGTGATGTAACATAAAACATCATAAGCTCATTTCTAACCTATTTAATTTTTCCTTTTTTTGCCTAACAAGATATATAAAAAAAACTCTTTCATTATTCATAGTGATTAATGTATAATCTGTTCTTCATAACTAAAAATGACCTTATTTTATAATGATGAAAGAGTTTTTTTTTAAATTGCATAAACTATAATTTTGTTTAAAAATAGAACAAGTACAAAAAAAATATTCCATGGTCCTTCATGGAGAAAAATATTAGAATATCTTAATTAATTTTATATTATTATCAAATTATTAAGTAAAATTTATAATCAATGTTTTCTATCTGTCTCTTAAAACTGAAAATATATATATATCACATCGCATACAGCTAATTTTAATAGTCGCTTTGCAAGAAAACAAAAAAAAAAAAAAAAAAAACAAGAAAGAGAAGTATCATCTCTTTTATTAGTTTATCCAGAGTATCAAGTGTGAAGAAATTAATATCAAATAATTAAATAAAATGAAAAACAAAGGCAATCACTAAATATAAATTAATGTTATTCTCAATTGGTAGAATACCCTAATTGGTCCCTTTATTTGTGACAATCTTGCTCTTTTAGTCCCTTTACTTTAATTTGGCCCCGATTAGTCCCTCTCTTGTCAATTTGAGACAAATCAAGTCCAACAACCGACCGACGTTAGGTTGTCAGTGTGAGTTTGCCGATGTGGCTTTATAATGGATTGGTATAATACCCTAATTGGTCCCTTTATGTGTGACAATCTAAACTAATTGGTCCCTTTTATTTGTCACAATATGCCCTTTTAGCCCTTTTATTTTAATTTGGCCCCGATTAGTCCCTCCATTATAAAACCACGTTAGCAAACTCAGACGGAAAAACTAACGTCGGTCAGTTGTCGGACTTGATTTGCCTCAAATTGACAGTAGTGGGACTATTCGGGGCCAAATTAAAGTAAAAGGACTAAAAGGGCAGATTGTGACAAATAAAGGGACCAATTAGGGTATTCTACCTTCTCAATTTGAATGCTAGTGTTTTGAGAATTCAAACCAACAAAAGTTATTTATTAATCTTGTATGACAGCAATGTGTAATCAATTATTTGATTAATGTCTATTAATTAGATACAACCTAATAATATTAATTCGTCAATGAGCCTATGCGCTAGGATTCTTATTTATAATATATTTTGAAATAATAGTTTGACAAACGCAATCCCATGTCCAAAATTTAAGAAATTAAAAACTTATATACTGGTTAATTAATCAACTTTTTCAAGGTTGAGATCTTAATCATAAGACTTTTTTTATTCACTGAGATGTTGTTTTTAATGATAAAAAGATATTGGGGCAAACTTAGAAAATATTGAAAATTATATGGATTCAAAATATATTAGTTTGATATATTTATTAAAAAATTTAATTAAATAAAATTTCATCTCAATAATTTTAAATTGATATGTAATTCTCCTCAAAAGTGGGTGATAAACGAATTTCAACCAAAGATAATGATTAAGTTATTGGGTTACAAAAAGAGAATGTGAAAAATATGAAAAAGAAACATTGAACTTACCCAAATGACAAGTGGAGCGACTCAGAGGCGCTGGAGTTGATTGAAGATAAAACTCATTTTGGCTATTTTTAAATATTTTGCACTAGTTTAAACAAAATATTTTGATAATAGACATGATATTGTGAACATATATTTGCATTAACCTTGTTCTTATAATAGAATTACTTTAATACTCTTTTATCACGGCTTCCTCTCATCTTTTCCTCTTCTTTTCTTTCAATTTTATTTTTCTTTACTAGATGGTATTACTACGAAATCAAAACAAGTGTATATCTTACATTTTATTGGAGAAGATATTTTCTTCATTAAATATTCCATATAATTATTTTAGCTAAATTTATATTATATATGATATGAGTATGTTTGATTGATGATGTATTATATCAATATATTTGTTTGTGAACACTATTATTTTATTTGTTTGATAATTTATGATTTAGTAGTTATTATAGTATGAATGTATTATTACAAAATAGATAATAATGGAAGAGAGAAATTTGAGAATGCCAATAAAGTGTTTTATAGAATGTCTAAGAAAAAATTTTTGATAGAGATGCCTATTAAAATATTGGACATACTTCTAAGAGAGTATTTAATAGAATTGTGTAAGAATACAAAATTTTTTATAGAATACTAATAATTGAATTTATGTGAATGCTTAGTTTTACACCTTAATTATTTTCCATCTTCATACATCTCATTTTATCTTTAAATTTCTAAATATTTTAAATTCAATGTTTAATTTATTGCTAACAAATGTTTGGTAGATGCTCTTTAATAACTCTCATTATTAATTATTTCATTGTAAACAAATGTCATCAAATGTTATTTTATATTCATATATCTTATTCTATTTATTCAATGTTTAAACATTCTAAATTTAATGTTTAGATTTCATATTTTTATTTATTATTTTCATTATTTATTTCAAATTAATTATTTCATATTTTTTGTTGCCTGATTCAATTCTATGGTTTCCTAAGTCACCTATTCAAATCATGGGAGAAGTCAAAATTTAGTATGCGGATCAAGTTCGTCATTTTCGGATTGATTACGGTTCTTATTAGTGCATTATTGGAGAGATGGCGGCCGAAACACATTCCATTTGACTTGTGGTGAAGCAACATTTACCCTAGAGGATGTGACATTGTTATTAAGCTTACCTATTAATGGTACGAAGTCATCACCCAAAAATTTGGCTTGAAAATTGCTCTATATGGGGTGTTTTCGGCATTATGCCGGCCTTCCGATCATAGAAAGGCCAAACAATAACCTAAGTTGCCTCTTAGAAACATTTGGTGTGTTGCCATATGATGCAAACCAAAAAATATTGAGTGTTGTGTTCTTGCTTATATACTATAGCTCATTGGCTAAGACTTAATGCCAGATATGTCACAAAATAGAGTTTATTTGAAGTGGTTACCACATTTACCGGATTTAACATAAGCCGATAGATTTAGTTAGGGATCGGCATACCTAGCAATCGTATACAAGTTCTTATGTCATGCATGCAACAAGATATGAAGGATATTTGTGTATCCATGATATCATTCTAGTTGTGGGCATGATATAGAATTTCTTACATATCTCTAAGAACTCAATTTAATGTATTATTACCTCTAGCTTGCTAGTAAGAATAATTTTAAAAAATGATTCATTTTTCAATAAAGTACCTAAACTATTTTTTAATTCATTCTTCTTTTTAGGTGGATGCATATTCAAGTGGGTGATGGCAGAGACACGTTAACAACTATAACGTTAGGGTGTATAGACGGTGATTCGATAGAATGAAACTACCACACATATATACCATAATTGCAAATAATCATATATATAGTTATGTACATCAAGAATCATTGCTTACCATTTGAAATTTTTATTTAAATAGTTTATATAGAGACGGTATGATATGGATGAAATAATTGGAGAGTTTTCATTTTAAATTTATCTTGATAGGTTATTGTGGTGCATTTACATTATTAATTTGTCTTGAAGTTGTTAAATAGCACCAAATTGATTGTATAACAAGACAATTTGGGTTCACTCATGGCATTCCATAAGCTCTAGTTGACATTAGACCAACTCATGATCATAACCTTTGTGGCGAAGCAAATACAGGTTAGGACATAACACATGTTTGGTGGTTTGGATATTGCAGAGAGAGAGAGACCATCATGTTGTCTTTATCTTAATGTTCCAATAGGGGAAACACAATGTCAAGCTCATACCATGACTAGTATATCACCAATAATATCGTCCTTTTATCATCTTATTATAACTAGCGTTGTTATCACTATCATACTCATCCCCACTAGAGCTCCCATACTCAATAATTTCGTTGTCATGAACATGATATCTTGATATTTGTAAGTTGATCGCACGTGTATGTAGTTGCATCCTAATTGAGTAATGTGTTGGCACATTTGATGGGCTGTGAGAGAGTGAACCCAACATTGCATGGTAGATTATCCCATGCGCTTCGTTCTATTGAGGCCCTTTCAACTTTATTGGCTAGTCATGTGGATGTAGTTTGCTTCCATCCTACATCATGCTAACATTGTCATCTCTGTTGATGTATTGTTGAGAGGAACCACTGGCGGAAGTAGCAACATTGAGCTCCACATATAGTTCAAGAGCATGAATGTCTAAAAATCTTTGGTGGCAGTCAAATATCATCCCGAACATCATGGTCGTTGTGTAATTTCAATGATCGATAGCAAATCCTTCTATTACCTAAAGAAATAGGGAACTTGTATTTGATACGTACAACTCTTTCCTTTGTTTGACGCTTCTATGTTTTCTTCAATGATTCTCTTTAAAAATTCTATAAAGGTATCATTTTTCACATAAAAAAAGATTATTTGTCAAACAAATATATAACGGTATCTTCGGTTGTAGTAATGGAACCACGATAGTAAACTAGAACATGCGATTTTTCTATCATTTTTTAGAAAAGGAATGTATTGTAGAGAGAGTAATCAAAATAAAACAAATAAGGTAAGAATCAAAATATAATGCTAAGGTTGATATAGGGGAGGATCTCGGGTATTTTGATGAGAAAGATTTTTTTTTGGTTGAAATTTTTATCATTGCGGTTTTAACCTTTATCATATTTATTCTTAAACTTTTGACATTGCGGGTTTGACAATCATAATTTTTGGCGATTCTGAGGTTTGGTTGTTCTAATTTCGATAATTGTAAGTTTAAGCGTCTTAATTTTTGACAATTCCATATTTGACCACCCATAATTTTCTCGTAATAAATTTTGGCCGGTTGTAGTTTGATTGTCATCATTTATAACAATTGCATATTTGGTCTTTGCCACATTTTACCATTATAGATTTGATCATAATAATTTCGACTTTTTTTTTGCCTCTCATAATTTCGACAATTGCAACTTTTGGTATTATGAGTTTGTATAGTTATAAATTTGATCATTATAACTTCTAACGATTACAAATTTAATTCTCCTGATTTTTTGTAATTACATATTTGATGGTCATAATTTTTATTGTCTTATATTCGGCGGCTATAATTTTTATACTCTAAATTTTCTAAATTTTTGTTTCAGTTTGATAAGTGGTGCTATTTAAATTGGATTTGAAAAAGAATTGTAATTATAAAAATTTCAGCGACTAAAGTGTAAAAATTATATATATATAAAGAATAATACGGCGAGGACCGGGATGGAAGCATGAAGACGGTGAACATTTTACCGTTTCCTGTGCCAAATATGTTTATCGTTTCCTCACCCAATTTATAAAAACGGTGTTCATTCTACAGTTTTACACATACGGTACTAATACTTAGAATTTCACAAAATAAAATTAAAAAATTATAATATTTAAAAAAACTTTATTTCAAGAGAAAACATTGGGAATTGTATTTAAGTCTTTGGGTAGGTGCTTGTTTTAGAAGAATTTGAAATCAAAATCCAAAGTTCATGTAAAGTGAAATGATAGGTATTTAACAAAAAACAATTATTGAATGTGGTATGGTCATTCAAACAATGTTCATTTAGTTCATATTGGAATATTATTCGGTAAAATTGAATACATTTTGCATAATAATATGGGTAGATAATCAAATTGGATAGAGGGTGATATGGCCATCTCATATGCTAATGCCGGGGTATCAATGCGGGTGAGGTAGGGCGGGGAATGTGATCCCCATCCATATCCCGTTTCCCACTTGGTGGGGATTCCCCGCTCAAAATTCTCCGGGGGAAGAAATTCCCTCTGCTCATTCCCCGTAGGGATCCCTGTGAGATCAAAAATCCTCATCTCACCAAATTTTTCTATAATATATTTATATACACATCAAATATAAAATAAAAATATACAAAATATTTCTCAAAATAAACATAATATAATGTATGATGAAACAACAAACTAATTATTACAAGAGTAATGCTATACATGCCTAGTAGACTTCTCAAATTTCTCACCTGAATGACATGGCATCTATGTCATTAAAACCTCTCCTAGTTAGCATGAGTGAAAAAAAATAAAAAGAAAAATAGTTAAAAAAGATAATGCAACCCTAAATAAAATAAAACATTTTCTCTGCTCACGAGGTCCCCTTCTCGCCCTCACCGTCATTGTCGCCGTCGCCGCGCGTCGCGCCGGTTACTCGCCATCCCGGTTCTCGGTTCTCGCCGTCGCCGTTGGAATCTCTCATCTCGCTGCTCGCAATCTCGGTCCCCTCTCTCATCTATCATCACAATTGTAGGTCGAAGCCACCGTCGAGTCAAGGGGCCAAGTAGCCATGGTCTGGTTGAAGGAAAGGTGGGGGAAGCGTTGGTGTCGGCGGTGTGGAGACGGGGTAGAGGCCGGGGTTAGGGTGGGGGTTTTGGATTCGATGAAGGGTTGATTATTAGGCCTCCACAATCGGTGCCATCATTGCCATTGTCTTAAACCGATTGTTCCGGAGATTGGGGTGGGTGCTTGTCATCAAGGAGGAGAGGAAGGAAGGAGGAATTTTAGAGTTTTACCCTCTTTTTATTTTTTGATTTTTAAACAAGGCGACAAGGAGAGAGAGTGTTGGTGATGTGGATACCACATCAGCTACCATGTCAGTTGGGTGAGCAATTCTGGAACTCTGTTATGAATGTATAGCACTACTCTTATTGCAAATAAGATAAAATTTGAAAGTAAATTAAAAGTACAAATTCATTGATAAAATTCAAAATACAAAACTAGCACAACAATTTTACATTTGCATTAATTTTTTCATTCTTCAAATTATTTAGAGTGAGAATCCACTACCGCCAACATCTTAATAGCATAGCTTTTCCCTACGCAAATAATAAATAAAAGGGAAAATTATTTATAAGTCCCTGGATAGTTTCCATTTTCCTCTGCAGTCCCTCTGACTTTTGCACTTCCTCTGCAGTCCCTGCTTTTCACACGTAATACCTTTTAGTCCCTACCGTTACAACAGTGAGTGTACTTTTTTTAAAATGCCAAAAGTGCCCTTGCTTTTCATTCCCGCCCAATCACATCAAGCATTCTCTGGAAAGCTCTTCTCCATCATGTTCACTATACTTCATCTTCATCTCCATCTTCATTCTATTTCTCCTCTTGTTCTTCTCCGTTTTCTCAGTGATCTTGTTGTCCTTTGACGGATTAATCCCGCGGGTAAACACTCATGCGCATTTGGGCTCCATCATGTTGTTGTTTTTTTGTTTTTACCCGGAAATCGATGTCTACGCGGGTGTTAGTCACCATGGAGACATTTTGTGGTGTTGCTCGCTTCAAAGGCGAAGGATGGCTACTACAATTCACGGTCTTGGCGGCATGGGAGGTTGTTGTCGCGAGAGATCTACGAGCGATGGGCTTTGGATCCATCTCGAGTCGTTGTGAAGTTTGTGACACTGCGCGTACGGCACGGTTTGCCCAATTGAGTCGGATGTGGATTTCCAACGCATGTGCCACATACATCATACCTTCAAGAAGAATGCGGTGGACATCATCGTTGACGAAGTCAGTGGGGTAGCGGAAACAGTCAATAACATCTCCTTACCATCCACGTAATTCAGCAATAAAGATAGTTCTTACTATGTTCGTGTGTATTGTGTATTTCTGCTGATTTCCCGTAGTTGAATACGTTTCTAGTGTAACATATTGCTTTTACGTGTAATCTATTACCTTCCTGTGTATTATATAGATTTCTGTGTATTACATTGATTTTACGTGTAATATCGCTTTTTACGTGTAGTATATGTATTTCTGTGTAATATATAGTTTTCTGTGTAATATAATGCTTTATTCTGTATTTGTGGTTTTGTGTGTATTATATTACGTTTTTACGTGAAATATTCGCGATTTACCTTACGCATTGCCATCCGGGAGTCGATCTCGGAAAGCATGAATACGAGACATGGAGGCGTTCTTGTCCCAACATCGTCCCCGCGGTGCGCTCGAGTATTACTTCATGTTCACAAACATCGATGGCTTCACATTGCAAGTAGGGCACTTGTTCGATGGTGTTGATAAGTTCAAGGATGCCTTGCGCGGCCATGCAATACGGAACAATTTCGACTTTACATTCATAAAGAACGACATACTTCGCACAACTATGAGGTGTGCTTCTCCGGATTGCCGGTGGCGTGTCCACGCATCTAAAGAGAAGAACGATGAATCTTTCCGAGTAAGACAATACAAGGGACGCACACTTGCGAGGAGGGCATTGGAACGATAGTCCACCCGAAGCTAGCAAGAAGTGGGTCGGCGACCGTATTATGCGGAGACTAAAAGAACGGCCATTGTATCGAGCCATCGACATACGAAAGACATCATTCGTGAACACGACGTGCGATTACCATACAAACGTGCATGGATGGGTAAGGAGGTCGCTCGGTCCGCCATTCATGGCGGTGAGGTGGCGGCTACGATTTGTTGTTGTGGTACGCCGATAAAGTGGGTGAGACGAATAAACTATTGTGTAGATTGTACTACTAGTTTGTGTATTATACTTATCCAAGCTGTGTAAACCTGGGTACGTTCTGTGTAATATACATTATTACGTGTAATATATATCTTATACGTGTAATATGCATCTTATACGTGTAATATACATTTTTATACGTGTAATATACTCTATTATACGTATAACAAATGCGCCATACGTGAAGTGTGCATCATTAACTATGTAATATATTCATTATCCGCGTAATATACATCATTATAGGCGGGGGCCAAGATGCAAGCATATGTGAAGGCTAATGATATTAAGTAGATTACATGTCCACAAGGGTTACGACATAACTATCCGGTAATTCTATTACATGTAATGTTTGACATGAATTGTTAAATTGTTCGGTTTGGGGGCTTACTTCGTCCTCTCGTGCCTTGTACTTGTTCAATTTCCGGGCGATGGCTGCTTCCAACCTTGTGGGTTCGTTGTCCACCCGAGTCCGCCCGTCGTCATCGTGCCTTGTCCTTGTGCATCGTCGTTACGCACGACTCAACGTCTTTCTATCCCTTGTCCGTTGTGCGGCCTTCGGCGGAACACCGTCGAGCAATATCCGCGCGACGTAGTGAAGGCGTAGGAATGGGGCGTCCGGTTGGGTGAAGTCGAGCGTTTCGTTATCAGAATCTGCTCCATGTAGCGAATCGGGAAGGCCGGAGCTATCTACACTACCAAATTCTTGTTGCGGGCAAGGCCGGACATGCATCATTGGTAGTGCCTTGAAGGGATTCCTGCCGGTGTTTACTTCGATGACAAACTCGAATAGCTCCCGCTAGAAACCGAGAAAGATTAGTGCGTTAGTGTATTGTACGTGTATAACTAACCTTTGTTGTACAGATTTAACTTACCATTTCTATAGCGTCGTCATCATATGTCTTAGATTGAAGGGAAGAGTAATGCATATAAGTACGCCTGCAATATCGAGGACGAGCGGATGGTAATGCCCATGGAGGACGATGGGCATAAGAATCAATTCCGCGGTCTTATGACCGAAGATGGCGTCCTCCATCATGCATAACTCCGGTCGGTTGCGTATTCCGACTTATGCGCGTTGGGATTTGTTAACAACTCCTCACGCAACATTAGGACGAGCACGGTGACCACGTCGTCGGGCACTTCTTCCTTCCCTTCAAGCAAGATGAAGAGGTTGTGACGGGTTGTGTACCCATAGTCATCCCTCCAGGGCGACCAGGCCGCAACATAAACGAGATAGAATATTATCTTAGACAAGAATTACAATTATTACACGGGAACTAGATATATTACATAGAAACGATCAATAATACACAAAAACTCTAGATAAGACACGAGAAAAGGTAAATATTACACGGGAACTATGTATATTATATAGGAAATGTAAATATTACACATTACCGAAACATATTACATAGAACATATCCATGTTACTCGGAAAAAGAGGCAATGTGACACATAAAGCTATAATATTAAACGGAACATACACCCACAACACAAAATAGCATATCTTATTCGGGGAACGAAATATCTAAAATACGTATGAAAGAAGGACGACATTACCTGTCGACGCATGTGTTCAAGTATAGATCAATCGCGGCTGTTCAATTTGATTGAGCCTTACAAAGCCGGGATATGTCTTCTTCTTTGGCATGAAATCGGACCTTGCGGGGGTTTGTAACTCGGTATACGGCCGAGTTTTCGGCTTGGGATACGTACGGTACAATCGCAAGTTGTTCTTCTGCATCCTTCGCAACTCTCTTCCTCTTCCTATCGGAAAGTGTTTCAAGCGAGAATGTCAACGGCCTGCATCGCGACGGGGAATAAATCGCTCGATGGGGAGGGACGCTTTCTCCGCGGTCGTCGGTGCCGGCCTCGGCCGTTTTTCCTTGGGCTGCGGCACTCTCTGTATGCATGTCGGGGCCTGCTTCTATGACCGACCTCTCCTTAGGGGCATTGCCCTTGGCGGGGGCTTCGCTCGTGGTGCCCTTTTAGGAGGGGCCCTCTTGGTTGGGGCCTTCTTCGGTGTAGCTCTCTTTTGGGGACGCCGATCGGGTCCCTCATCAGCTGGGTCGTTCTTGACGGGGCCCTCATCACTTGGGCCTTCTTTGGTGAACCACTACGGTAGGGGTGCCTCCTCGGTTACATCTTTTACGTCCCCGGCGGCCATTGACGTGTCTACTTCTAAAGCGGTCGCCGGCGCGTCCAGCCGGGCCTGGTTGGACCAACGATCGCCACCTCGGGCTCCCGAGATTCTCTGTTTGGTCTCTGCTGGCGCGGAGATATTGACTCGGCGGTGTGACCACGAATAACCTTCCGGACAACACGTTTGAATGGCGTGCTGACCGGGGCCGGTAGGCGAAGGACGAGGAAGGGACGGCGTCTGTCTCTTCCGCGGCGACGTCCGCTCGGGTGGCACATCTCGCCCGGGCATCGGCGGCGTCGCGCTCGTCCATACGGCGCGCGGCCTTAACTCGGCAAGAAGGCGGTGGAGTAAACCTTGGACATCATTATCACCGCTTGGGTCGTCGTCGAGGCTGTCGGTCGTCTCGGCCGCCGGCGACGGCGGCGAGACCTTTTTGGGACATTGGTTTGGGGGAGTGGTCCCCACCCCGTTTCCGAGAGGTCGTCGGCTTCTCTGCTTTCGCGAGTCTTCTTCTTCTTGGTTTGTTTGGCCTCTTTTTTTCTTTGTTCTTGTCCTCATCGACGGTGAAGGCCATCGGGCTCTTTTTTTTTTTTAATGGCCGGATTGAGCTCCCTATACGGTTGCACGGCTAACAAGTGCTATTTCTTCATCTTTGGCGGGAACAAGGTCGAGGAAGCTGCGAAGGATTCAAAAAAATAAGATGAGAATCATACATTACCTGAGAACAAGAATATGTTACACGGGAAGTTAAAATATTACACATAACATGCACTATTTCACCGGGGAAGGTAATATATTACACGAGAAAATAATTATTATACACGAAAGCGTAATATATTACCCGAGAACATTCGGGATTCTACGAACGGTACTATAGTACACGGTAAAAGTTTGTATATTACACGAAACATACAATAATACACGAGAAAACAACAATATTACACATAAAGCACGAATATCAACAAGAATTAACAACCAATTAGACATTCAAAAGATTAGAAGAGACTCGTATCTTTCCCTTCCGGGGGATTTCAAAAGCGGATCAATTGATGTCGACTTCGTGAATGTGCTTTCCCCGTAACACGTTATACGGGAGTCCGACCAACGCGTTGTTTCCTCACGTTGCTAGGACACCTCGTAGAACCATACAATGAGGGCGGCGAGCACCCTTTCGGGTATCCGGCGTTGTTGATCTTCCCTTAGCGGCCCGTTGCACCCGTGCGGCGATCTTGGGAAGATCATCCATCACCCATCTGTGGATGGCATGCGCCCGGGCGTAGTCACCGATAGTGTTTAAGTTGTCGGCGTACTGGCCGGGGAAGGTGGGCGTATTGGAGAGGTGTTGGGGAAGAAGATGGTGCTCATCAAGAATACCACGAGGAGCTTCATGAAAGTCTCCTCCGTTCCAACCTTCCCGCTGACAAGTACGAACGGGTTCTCTTTGATAGCATCGCGATGCCGGTTGTGTAATTTCTTCGAGATAAGAAAGCTCAAACTCGAGAGGCTCCCTCCTCCCCCTCATGCCTAAATGAGACAACCTCGCCTGCCGGGGACGCCCATTACGAGGGCGACGTCCTCGGGGGCGGGCCGAAGCATGCTCTCTCCAATCTTGAACCTTTTTGGTTCGTGCATCGTATATATATGGAGCGGTGCGTCCGAGCCCCCCTTTCTTGGACCACGGCCCGGCGGGTCCATCGGGTGCGCAAAGGGTCTGTGGAGTAACTTCCGGTGGGTGTTGCTCATAACGTTTTTCAATCCCTATATCGTATCCACGACGAGGGCCGAGATAACACCTACCGTTGACCGAGTTCCGGCCATTTTTGTATTCGGTTCAAATTACACAAAAGCGATAAAATGTTACACGAGAAAATGAATATGTTACACGGGGAAGACGATAAATTACACGGAAAGTTCAAAAACCCCAAACTAATACACGAAAGCGTCGGTCAACTTCTCCTTACCCAACTTCTTCTTACCTTTTTCGCTTGTTTTTTTGTTGCGGGAAGTCTCGCGAGTGTTTGCGAAGGCCGAGAGTGCGAAGACGGATGTATGACACGTTAGTCGTCGCCGCAAAGGAGAATAACACCGTCGTCGAGCACCGAACAAGGAGAAGAGAGTCATAGGCGCAAAATGGAGAAGAAGAAACGGAAGAAGAAACAAAAGAGCCGCTTGAACGGTTTCGCCCGATGGGTTATCTCAGCCGTTCGGCGGTTCCCAAAGGCGTTGAGGGTATTCTCGGCATTTCCACGCCATTTTTTGAAACTTGAGCAAGAGGCAAAAAAGATATTTCCACTCCACGTTAGCTTCATCATAACGGCCGTTTCACGTTTTTGGATTTGAAGGGAAATAGATTGAAAAGGAAAGACTAAATAGGAAAGTGAAACATTTCAGGGACCATCCGGGAAACTGCAAACTTGTGGGGGATTTATAAGTAATTATCAGTAAATAAAATTGTAAGTACAAAATAAAATTATAAATAATGCCAAAATTAAAAATAAAATTTTATGAAAATAATATTTATTTCATCATTATTGAATTTTTTCAAAATAAAATTTTTAATAAATAAATAAATAAATAAATATATATATATATATATATATATATATATATATATATATATATATAATGGGAATATCTTCTTAGTACCGGTATATGCACAGGCCCGCTTGCGTTCCTATATCGGGGTGGATACAACAAGCAAGCACTAACTTTACTGCGTTTTGAATGGGGAAAAAAGGATGTGATGTTAGGACCATGAACTTATTCTTGATGCGGCAAATGCCCGCTCGATCCTCGACCTCAACATGGAGTGCCTAAGGTTGAAAAACTCTTTCGGGTTTATCGGAGGCCTTCCACTATGCTCCTTTAGGTGATATCTAACGCCTCGATACGGTGCTATGAATCCATTCATAGTTGTAAATCCGGCGTCTACCAAGTAATATTTTCCTATAACACAAAATTATTACTTAATAAGGGATATTACAACAATGAGCGTATGATTTGATTTACGTGCCCACCTTCTATTACTTTTAGACCTTCGGGTTGTGGTCGTGAGATTGCATCTCTTAGGGCCGTGAAATCATTCGCCGATCCTTCCCAACCGGCGAACGTATGTGAACTTTAGATCGGGGTTGACAACGCGAGCAAATTTTGGGTTGGACCTTTTCGACTACGGGAGCTGTGCCAATTCATGCGAGGGGACGGAGGCATCGATGTGTATCCCATCAAGGAGCCCTATGCAATCCTACGCGGCGGAAGGAAACGTAAAGCAACATACACAACTTCATGAAATTTATTAGTACTTACATTTGAATTAGGTGATGGATTACTTTGAAAAAAGGGTACCAACTTGTGTTGCTCTCAATTTCCGGATGGCAAATGTTTGTGGGAGCATGCACGAAGTCATCACGAACGGCACATATAGCGCGCGAGGACATTGTTAAAGTAACGGCTAATCGTTTCACCGGACCGAAGAAACTCAACGCGTATGGTTTGGTTCTTTGTGTTGTGTCCAACTATGTGCAAGAATATTGCCGAGTTGTTCTTCTACGGACATATGTTTACTATCTACAAGTAGATGCTTGTCACGCATGACGGAGGCGAGATGGAGAAATGGTCCTACGTCCATCCTAAGGTAACTGACACAATAGTCTCGACTACTCCTTAAGATACGCTCCATGTGTTTCTTCCTAGTTAGGTCCCGAAACATTGATGGTTCTCTACGTCTTGGGTGCCTACCTAGGTCGGTTTCTTCAATCAAATATGCAACGATGACGACGATAGTTGTAAAGGCTCTTTGCATAAGTTCTCGCACGTTCGTTAAGTTGGAAATTGTCCATCTACATGTTTAATGAGTAAGCTATGAGCATCGACTATCTTTGTCCAAACAATGGTGTAGCACATGGCATCCTACGCGGCCAAGGTCGCGAGAACATGCGAAAATTATGTCTAATAACTATCATGCGCAAAAGCATATGAAGACAAACTACGACTAGTACGTAATTATTACTACGTGGCAACGGTTGATGCACATCCCAAAATAACAAATTCAATGTGACCGAGTACATAATCATTAAAAAAAAACAACTTAAAAAGGTGAAAATTCTGCACAACAAAGGTGAAAACAACTTAAAAAGGGCACGAGCGGGCTAATTGTAGCCAATGGGATAAGAATAAGCTGCGTAGGTTGTACGAAAAAAAGAAAAAACACATTTCAAGAAAGTATAACAACATTCACGGCTAAAACACAACCGGGGGAAAAAAATCGGCACCGTCAAAGCATAACTCGGGCAAGTATTCGACGGAGATAACAACAATCAAATTTGGATTAGTAGCATCTTTGGTGTGGCCTAAACAAAAATATAATAGTGGAGTACAATTAAACAAAGGGATGAATTCAGCACGGCAAAAGAAAAAAGTCAAGTAAAAAATGGATGAACCACCCAAGCGTAAGACAATGGGATAAGAATAAGCTGCGTAGGTTGTTGGAAAAAAGAAAAACAACATCAAAACTAACAAAAAAAGGTATAAAGCACCAAAACTAAAACACAAGCGGGTGAAAGAAGGAACTAAAAAAAAAAAACCATTCTTTGTGAAAAAAATATAAGACAACACCAAACCGACAAAGACCATGTCATACCAAAATCGGCAAAGGAGCATCATTTCAAGAAAGTATAATAGAATTCACGGCTAAAACACAACCCGGGGAAAAAAATCGGGCACCGTCAAAGCATAACACGGGCAAGTATTCAACGAGATAACAACAATCAAATTTGGATTAGTAGCATGTTGGTGTGGCCTAAACAAAAATATAATAGTGGAGTACAATTCAAAAAAGGGATGAATTCAGCACAGCAAAGAAAAAAGTCAAGTGAAAAATGGAAGAACCACCCAACTGTAAGCCAATGGGATAAGAATAAGCTGCGTAGGTTGTCGGAAAAAAAATAAAAAACAACATCAAAACTCACAAAAAAGTATAAAGCACCAGAACTAAAACACAAACGTCGAAAGAAGGAACTAAAAAAAAACCATTGATGTGAGAAAAAATATAAGACAACACCAAACCTCACAAAAACCATGTCATACTAAACTCGGCAAAGGAGCATCATTTCGAGAAAGTATAACAACATTCACGGCTAAAACACAACCAAGAAAAAAAAAATCAGCACCGTCAAAGCACAACATGGGCAAGTATTCAAGAGATAACAACAATCAAATTTGGATTAGTAGCATCTTTGGTGTGGCCTAAACAAAAATATAATAGTGGAGTACAATTCAAAAAAGGGATGAATTCAGCACAGCAAAGAAAAAAGTCAAGTGAAAAATGGAAGAACCACCCAACTGTAAGCCAATGGGATAAGAATAACTGCTTAGGTTGTTGGAAAAAAAAGAAAAAACAACATCAAAACTCACAAAAAGGTATAAAGCACTAGAACTAAGGCACAAGAAGCCGAAAGAAGGAACCAAAAAAAAAAAACCGATCTTTGTGGAAAAAAATATAAGACAACACCAAACATCACAAAAACCATGTCATAACAAACTCGGCAAAGGAGCATCATTTCAAGAAAGTATAACAACATTCACGGCTAAAACACAACCGGGGAAAAAAAAATCGGCACCGTCAAAGCATAACTTTGGGTAAGTATTCGACGAGATAACAACAATCAAATTTGGATTAGTAGCATCTTTGGTGTGGCCTAAACAAAAATGTAATAATTGAGTAAAATTAAACAAAGGGATGAATTCGGCACAACAAAGAAAAAAGTCAAGTAAAAAATGGATGAACCACCCAGTCGTAAGACAATGGGATAAGAATAGCTGTGTAGGTTGTTGGAAAAAAGAAAAACAACATCAAAACTCACAAAAAAGCTATAAAGCACCAAAACTAAAACACAAGCGGTTGAAAGAAGGAACTAAAAAAAACCCATTGCTATGAAAAAAAATATAAGATAACAACCTTACAAAGACCATGTCATACCAAAATCGGCAAAGGAGCATCATTTCAAGAAAGTATAATAGAATTCATGGCTAAAACACAACCGGGAAAAAAAATCGGCACCGTCAAAGCATAACTCGGGCAAGTATTCAACGAGATAACAACGATCAAATTTGGATTAGTAGCATCTTTGGTGTGGCCTAAACAAAAATATAATAGTAGAGTACAATTAAACAAAGGGATGAATTCGGCACAACAAAGAAAAAAGTCAAGTCAAAAATGGATGAACTAACCAAGTTGTAAGACAATGGGATAAGAATAAGCTGCATAGGTTGTTGGAAAAAGAAAAAACAACATCAAAACTCACAAAAAAGTATAAAGCACCGAACTAAAACACAAGCGGCCGAAAGGAAGGAACTAAAAAAAAAAAACCATTCTTTGTGGAAAAAAATATAAGACAACACCAAACCTCACAAAAACCATGCCATACCAAACTCGGCGGAAGAGCATCATTTCAAGAAAGTATAACAACATTCACGGCTAAAACACAACCGGGGAAAAAAAAATTTATTGTGTCGGGATGCGGTAGATGAAGAACTACACCAAGGGCCAAAATCGGAACACAACCAACACGGAACTTCATCGTGAGCAAATCATAATTTGGAGGAAATTAAGCGGGTAAGTAGGAAGGAAAAGTGCACGGAAGGTCGAAAAAATAAAGAAGCGGGTAGTCGACAAACCGGATCGAAGGAATGGTAATGGAGAAGTAGCGGTTGCCGCAAAAGATATCCCACACCTGAAATCCAACAAGAAAAATTAAAAGTAACGTATAAAACAATTACAAGAAAGGAACAATAAAAAACAAAGTGGGGCACACATGCAAATTGTGACAAAAGAAATGGTTTGGAAAACAAAGTTCAACACGGATGCGCACAAGCGGGGATCGCGTCGGGATGCAAAAATAGGGCTTCTGTCAGGCGATTGTGGACATTAGCGACGACGGGGACGATGGGGGAAAAGAAAAAAGACTGCAAGGTAGAACCTAGGGTTGAACTCCTGAAATTGATGAGCTTGAAAAAAAAATAAATCCAAAAAAAAAAAACATAGACATAGATCGACCCGATCTCGCTACCGTGAGTGAGGAAAGGGAACGCCTTGAGAGATCTAAGACTTCTGTGAGGCGATGGCCGACATCGGAAACGACGGAGACGACGGAAGAGAGGGAATGAGCTGTATGGGAAAACGTACGCCTCAGCACCTGCAGGACATCGCCGAAAAAATTGAAACGAAGATAAAATAAAGCATACAAACAACACTGGTTCGAATTTCCTACCCGTGAGCGAGAAGGACGAACGTGTGGAGAGATCTACGACTCTATGAGGCGATGGTGGACATCAGTGACGACGGAGATGATGGGGGAAGAGAAGAGCAAACGAAAACTTAGATCGGGATGCGGAAGTGGGTGAGCGTTTTACTTCCAACGGCCCGACTTCGGTCAAACGAAAGTGAATGGCTTCGGCCCTTTTTTGGCCGAAGTGTGATGGGAAGTGGGGGTAATACTGAAGTGTCATGTCAAGCACTTGGGCCCAAATGAAGCCAAACAAACGATCGGAAGTGGCGCGAAGTCTCCACTTCCGCCACTTCCCCCAAATGAAGCCAAACAAACAGGCTCTATATAACGGTGGAGGTGTCGGTTTATTTAATATATATATATATATATAGAAAAACGTGGCGCTTTTGGAGGCTTTTTTTTATCTCGTGGCGCTTTTGGAGGCTTTTTTTATCTCGTCTTCTTCGTTCGAGAGCCATCGGAGAGGAGGATCGTATCCCTAACCCTTGAAAAGAGAGGATAATTGAAGCCGCCGAGCAATGGTGGGATCCTTTGTAGCATAGGGTTCCGCTTTTAAGGTTGAGTTTCTGTCTTCGGCATTTTGGTTATTTTTGTAGCATAGGGATCCTTTGTAGCATAGGGTTCGATCGCACTCTCGTTTGTCTCCATTTCATTGTTGTTTTTCTCTCATTTGTGTTCTTTTGTGTATAAATCCCCAATTTTTGGTTATTTTTTTGGATCATTGGGTTTTGGTCTTGGGTGTTTAAGTTTCCGTTGTGGTGGTTTCATCGGTGTTGATATTTTTGTTTAGGATTGGTTGATTATATTTTGTTCATTTGGCAGCACTAATGCATTTGACTTTGGCGCCTAGTTTTTAGTAGTTTTATTGAATTGGTTTCTTTGGGAAAGAATGTTTTTTTTTCCGGTGATTATTGATAAATAATTTGTATGTGAATGGATAAATTCTTTAATTTTTGATAGCGCTCTCCCACATTTTCTTGCCTTGCATCTACTGTTGTAATTTGCAGTTTTCTTCATATTTGCAGGCTATGGTTTATTAAAGGTTTTTTTTTTTTAATGTTTTCATCCAAATGTTGTTTTCATCAGAAGAATAAACCTGGTGGTGAGCATATGCTTTGGGAAGACTTGTTTAGCTTAACTAATGGATTGAAAGAGTATTCAGTGAAGTGTTCATATGTAAATTTTGCATAAAAAAAAGTGCCTCTTTGATTTCTTCTGCTGCTGAATCCAAAACTGTGAAAAGCTTTGAAGTTGGTGTTGATTAGCATAAGGATGTGTTAGGTCCTATCATGGCTTCCTCTATGGCTGCCTCAGCGTTATTCCCTGCTTCCTCTTCCTCTTTTGCTGTAGCACAACCAGCAAATTCCTCCAAGCCATTTGGTGGGAGGCCCGAGAGTGTGGATGCCCGTGGCATTGTAGCTAAACCAGCTTCATCCTCTGGTGGTTTGCAGGTCAAGACCAGTGCCCAAGCTTCCCCAAAGATTAATGGGACTAAGGTCAGCTTGAGGAAAGATAGCCAGAAGGCTGAGGATGACGCCCTTCCTTCAGCTCCAAGAACATTCTATAACCAGCTGCCTGACTGGAGCATGCTCCTTGCTGCCATTACCACTATCTTCTTGGCAGCTGAGAAGCAGTGGACCCTCCTTGACTGGAAGTCAAAGAGGCCGGAGGTGCTTTCTGATGCATTTGGCCTTGGAAGAATTGTTCATAATGGTCTGGTTTTCAGGCAAACCTTTTCTATTCGCTCGTATGAGATCGGGGCTGATCGGACAGCATCTATAGAAACATTAATGAATCATCTACAGGTACAAGTCAATACATATAGACATCCTCTTCTGAACTTGTCATGTATATGCTTCTGATTTCTAATTGAAGTTTTGTGTATTCAGGAAACTGCCCTTAATCATGTAAAGAGTGCCGGGCTCTTGGGAGATGGTTTTGGGGCAACACCAGAGATGAGTAGAAGAAATTTGATATGGGTTGTGACAAAAATGCAGGTTTTCTTTGAACGCTATCCCATATGGTATGTTTATTAACTTTATCTCTTAACAAATAATTTTCGATCTGGGCATCCATTAAATTGTGCCTATGGTATTGATTGTTGTCAATTTAGTGGTAGTAATTATTTCCTTGCACAGATTTGTCCATGTTATTTACTCTTTGTTCTTTGCCTTGGTGGCAAACTGAAAGACTCCAAGAAAACTATGAAAACGAACATATTACAACTTTTGTATTGGTTCTTTTCTGTTTTGCATTGAGATTTGGGAATCTTGTTTAACATAAGTACTTGTTAAACGTAAGTACTAGTTAAATGTCTGAGCTAATATGGATTATTCCAGTACCATGCTACACCTCTTGCAATGCCTGTGCTACTTAATTTTAACTTTGGATTTGCTAGACTAATTCTGTCAGTTGTTTTGAGTTGTCAGTTGTCAAATCTTCAATCCTGATATCATAGCCATGAATGGAATGGATGGTCAATAATGTATTGCTTTGGAAAATTATTGCCTGTCACATGTAGATTTTAGCGGACAATTGGCTGCACCTGGCGAAAATTATGTGTCTACCTTTCCCTTGGCATTAATTTGAATGTGCAACACTTTGAGGACCCGATTATGTTGTTAAGAATCCAACACTGAAAAGGCAAAATCATGTGATGCTTTATATGTTCATTACTTGGGTCCAAATAAGTACTCTTTTCTGGGTTAGATGCACTTAATGATAGCCTGTTGCATTTGAAGTGATACAAAGCTTTAGTCCTTTGTTCCAATTGGAAGTACACAATTGCTATAACTATTACAAGATGTGGTATTTTATACTGTTAGCCTTTATGATGTTATCTTATTTTTCATAGGGGTGATGTCGTTGGAGTGGATACATGGGTAGGTGCATTCGGAAAAAATGGAATGCGCAGGGATTGGCATGTTCGTGATTCCTAACAGGCCAAACTATCACGAAAGCTAGCAGGTTGATAATTGATCTCTTTCCTTGAAAATGTAAAGTTTTTGGAAAACATCATCATATGGGTACTTCTTTCTGTTTCTTTCATGCTTATGTTTCTCCTATGCATAACAGTTGCACTGCAGAGATTAATTTGGAATTTTCTTTACATTTAGTGTTTGGGTAATGATGAACAAGCTCACTAGGAGACTGACTAAGATGCCAGATGAAGTTAGGGGAGAAATAGAACCCTATTTTGTGGAACAAACTGTTACTGTGGATGAAGATAGCAGGAAGCTTCCTAAGCTTGACGCTGATACTGCTGATTATGTTCGAAAAGGTTTGACGGTAATGTTTTAGATTGAACATATAAATTATCTCTTGCACAATTGTATATGCCATCTTACATATGCCTTTCCTAATCTAGTGCAGCCTCATTGGGGTGATGTGGATGTCAATCAACATGTTAACAATGTTAAATATATCGGTTGGATGCTTGAGGTAATTATGCATGTGAAGTATTGGTGTTAATTGAGTTTACTGTATTAGTTCATTGGAAAATGTTGTTAGCATCGAGGCACATGGTTGCATGTGCTGTCTCCTCTGGTGATGCCTTTGCCATGATTATACCTGTCTAAACTTTTTTTCTCTTCTTTTATATGTTAATAAAAATTTATTTTTGGAGGGGAAAACACTTAGGATATACCTGATGCTAATTGGCAGATTAAACTTCTTCAAGCCAAAATTTCCTCTACCATTGATCTTCTTGTTATCTGAACTTGTTATGTCCTGGCTTTTCCCAACTATCTACTTTCAATTATTTTAAGACTTGGTCCAAGTTTATTATTCACTGACTGTATTGCTCCCTCATTTCCTGAATGGACAATGATTCAAGTTGTCATCATTTCCCTCCAATTTGGCCATCTGAAATGCGGCACACCCTGCCAAATATCTGCCTTGTTGATGGAATTTTTCATAGGATGGTCTTGCTTACTGCACTTGTGAATTCATCGGGACCATATTCATTTTGTTTTGCTTCCTCTCCTGATTTTCATACTTATCTACAATGCCAATGTGTTCAGTACAGCTTGCTGTTGAGACCTGTCTCTGCATTGAATAATCTTTGGTTGGTTATCCTGGCAATCTGTTTTTCAGTGCAATAAATATGATCTCTTCACGTATCTGTTACAGAGTGCTCCAATCTGCATCTTGGAAAATCATGAGCTCTCTGGCATGACACTGGAGTACAGGAGGGAGTGCGGGAGGGACAGCATGCTGCAATCTCTTACAGCAGTCTCCACCAACTGCAGCGACAACCCACAGGACGCTGGGATTGAGTGCAAGCATCTGTTGAGGCTCGAATGTGGGGCAGAGATTGTGAGGGGCCGAACGCGGTGGAGGCCAAAGCAAGCCAACCAGCTCGGAGAAGCAGGGTTTTTGCCAATCAGGAGCTCATAAACGGCCTGATCCATTATATAGCTTTAAGTGTATTGGTTGTGATATATCTTACTTTTCTCTACTGTATAATATATAAGGTGTGCTTTGTAGAGAGGGGGAGTGTGAGAGAGACCCAGCTTTCATATGTGGGGTGTTGATGGTTTCATGCCTTGAAGTTTTATTTGGTCGTTGACACAGTAAGAAATTTCATGCCCTTTGTAAGTAACCAGTGCAAGGAGACCTTGTGAACAGTAATGAAACCTCAGCTTCTTTGAAGATGATGTTTCTTTGGTTATCATCTTTCAGTGATAATTGAGTTATTAGTGTTCTTGGTCACTAATGATGATGTATGAGAATCTCAGAAATTGGTGTGGTGGTTGTGGAATTCTTTTTTTCTTTGGCAGAAATATAAAGAAATTAAGAAGCAAGAACCCCACCATTCCATTATTAGATCAAACAAAGAAAAATAAATAGCCAATCTCAGTGGTTGTCAAAATTGGCTGGTTACAATGGACGCAGGACTCCACCTAGACATTGAAAGGGAAAGCTAATTAGCAGTCTTGCTTTGTGGAAGTTTGAAATGATTTTGTTGTCACCCCATTCACTGTTTTTAATCAACATGTTGTTTAACCCTGTTTTATTTCCCGTAACTTTCAAGTCAATCCGGAATTCATGGATGGCATTGGACACCGGGGACCATTTTTCCTCCAGGATTTTCCTTGTTGACGTTGATGTTTGATAAAAAAAAAATAAAAAATAACAAGGACAACAACAACAATAATTAAATGTTCAATTTAATATTGGATAAGAACAAGCCTTGGATAAATCCACAAAAAGATATTTAAAAGAAAAAAAAGAAAAATGACTATTAAAATTAAAAAAATTTTAAAAAACAAATGGAACGGTGAATCTCACAATTATCCAGGGCAATTATTGTAATATATCCACATTTAATGTGAATATATTTTGGGAAATCGCACATTGGTTCAATGTGGGAATCTAAAGCGTGTACTGGACAGGTGTCAAACAGTAAGAGGCAATTGAACCAGATGTTGTACAATACAGCACATTCCTGATGATGAGTATGAATACCTTGGCTGCGAAGAAAGTCCACGGGTTCTGCATAAATTGTTGTTTCTTCTCCTCTCTCTTTGCACCGTTATTAGGACAACCAATCCTCTTGCAGACACTGTAGAAGAAGAAGAAGAAGAAGATGTATCCACCATCAGCTCAGGAGATTTCATACTATGAGCATGTCCAGAAGAGGCATGAAGAGAAGGGCTGCCTCTATGCATGGTTCTTATTCCTCTCTCTCTCTCTCTCTCTCTCTCTCTCTCTCTCTCTCTCTCTCTCTCTCAATTGAAGGGTTTTCTATTTTCTTTTATTTTTGGTGCATGTTTTTATCAAGTTTCCATGGTTCTGTGTCTTCTCTATGACTTTGTGTGGTGTGTTATTTCATCAAATTTTCATGTCTTTTTGTTTTTTTTTAAAATAAAAAAAATGGATAAACTACATAGATTAAGATAGGGAAAAAGTTACAAGGAAATACAAGAAAAAGAGACAGCACAGGTGGGATTTAAACAACGCATCTGCCAGTTTAAAACAGTGACAACCTGGGTAGATAAATTGGAGTCTCTCTATATGTGTGTGTATATATATACATATATGATCATTCTTTTAGGTGATTTCTTGAAAGTTATTTTATGTATGTCTGTTCTTTTGTTTTGATATGTATGCTTTAGGAGTTGTTTCTTAGAGCTAATTTTGGATCTAGAGATGCTATTTCAATTAAAGGTTTTTAGACTATTTGATTGGTTTGTCATGCACAAATGTGGCTATTACCCAACCAATTATGATTGGGAGGGAGGATTATTTTCTTGACGGGGAAAATTATCCAGAAATACTTATCAAAGAAAGGTCACTAAAGTTTATAAATAAAAGTTTTTCTTACAAAGTGGATGAGCCCATTGTCACGGCATGTGTTCTACCACAATTGATCATCCGGTTCATATGCACTCACGCAACGGGCGTGTTGTTTGGGCTACAAATTTTAATTTTATAGTTACGGTTTTTTGGGCAATGAAAGTCTTGATATTATCAGACATCTTTCAGAGTAGGATCGGTTTTATTAGACCATACGCCATTTGATTTTAATGGATAAAAGTTGCTTTAATTAAAAAAAAAGAGAAAGGTTAGGAAACAACTCACAACTCACAAGAAAAAGGAGGTTCTTGTGTTTGTGCTTATATGCATTAATCACACAATGGTGAAAGCATGTGCTGTTGAAATTGTGTTAAAAGCCTGGAGGGACCCTCCTATCTGTAATGGTTGGATGCACCTTCAACGATATTTATTACTTATTTCTTTAAGATATATATATATATATATATATATATATATAGAAAAGGATAAGAAGAAACAAAGATAGGCATCCATTGAAACTGACAGGGTAACCAAATGTGTAATTATATATCGAATGATGAAAGATTAATTAACAAATGTTTTGGTTTTGTGATGCAGTTTGTTTGCTGCATGTTGCTGTTTCTGTTGCTTTGAAACTTGTGAGTGCTGTCTGGATGTTCTCTGCTGCTGCTGTAGTTGAACAAGTTCAACTTGGAAAATAACAACTCTTTATGCTTGTGTTGATTTATGCATCCTTTGCTCTATGTTTGTACTTAATAAAGGGCATGTAACTTTCTCTTCACTGAGAGAGAAGCGTGTTGTGTTTGTGCTTAATTATCTAGCTCTAATTTGATCATGGCTTATAATGATATTGTTAATTACTTTTATAACCTCTCTCTCTCTCTCTCTCTCTCTGTGTCGTATTTGTCCGCAATTATCTTGCTCTAATCTAATTTGATCATGGCTTATAATGATATTGTTAATTGCTTTTATTTCAAGAACAAATATGTCTCAATCAGGAGGATGCCATCTCACCATTTATATACCCATTTTATTATCTTTTCAAGAGGAGGGCAAGTTCAGTGGTATAAATTATTAATTATTAACATTGACCGTAATCATTTATTAAATTGTTTTAATATTTTGATGAAATAGATGAGTTACAAATTTTTTTAAATGAAAAAAATAGGGATAAATTGACAAAGATAAACAAGAAGCAATAACAGATAAAGTCAAAAAAAACAATATGGAAAAACACCGACAAACAAAGAGGTTTATAGGTGAAGAGAGGCTCTCCTATGAGGGGGGATGCTATAACATGCTCAGGCGTGGTAGTCAGTCATGTAGCCTACTATTTGCTTGTCAAATCTCTCTCATCTCTAGTATGGATTTTTAAAAACTGGATGGTCATCTTCACATCATTAGAAGAGTCCTTCATCTTCTGTCTTTTAACTTTAGAGATTACAATCTTCTAAAAGAAGAACTAGGTGACTAATATGTTGAAGAATTGATGAAGCTGTAAGAGTCTTAAAATTAAAATGCATTCATTTCTCACAAGCCATATGTACAAGAAAATAGCGCTAGCTTGCATGTCCCAAGACCCCTTGCATGAGATTTTAAGATTCTAGGGCTAGGTATCCTAGAGGTCTTTCAGGGACTAAAGGACTTGAGGCTACCTGAGGGCCTGTGCAAAGTAATTCCAGATGGACTTTGTGAGGGATGGTGGATAAATGGATAAACAAAGAGTCGACAATTTTAATTTCAGCAGCAAAGGACACATGTAATTGTTGGAACTTAATTTGCTGCATCTCATAACAAAGAGATTATCAAGTTTGAGGATTTTGTAATCCCATCCAAACTAGTTGAGCAGATTAATTTTTTGGTGACAGATGCTCTTGAACAAAATTGGAGTCTCCAAGAAACGTTAAACCCCATTGATTAGGAAATCATAGGAGCCCTTGTTAAATTTGATGTTAGGTGTCAATTTCTAAATTCTATCATCCTCTCTCATAGGAGTTGGGAACAAGACTTGTTCACAAGCTTCCACCTTTAAAAAGTCAATCTTTGTGGTGTTGGAGGCCAAAAAGTATAAAATGAGATCTTTAACAAACCCTATGGAGAAATGAGATCATAGGAGAAAACCTCTGGCCACAAGTACTTTTGTTATTGTCCCATAAGCTAATTGTCATGCCAAACGAGGATAGAGGCACCTTATAAATGATTGGATACGAGCCTTGAAATTAGCTAGAGAGCTTTGTACACTTAGCCGAAAGACGGACTTTCTCTGTTTGTTCAAGTGAAGATCCATGCATGTTAGATTGTTATGGCAATAGTTGAATTTTATTATTTGAGATATACACCAATGAACACTAGACACGACTTTGCATTACTATTTACCTAGAAGGGCATTATTAAACCCTTGGAGGGGAAGTAAACCCTACCTTCCTTAACAATATAGTCTACACAAATGCCTCCAATTGCGTTGTCAATGTTTGAGCTTTATACCAATGTCAATTCTCACCTAAAGAAATTTTATTCTAATATGGCCAATTGATTTGTCCAACAGAAGGGAAGTGTAAAGTGGCACATATATTAGGTCAAAATGGCCTTTAGAATTGAGCTAATAAAAGTAAGTGTACCACCTAAAGATATATAATTGGTTTTCCAGATAGTCAATCTTGATATGACTTTAGATAAGCTTCGCCCATTTCTATTACCTAGGCCACCTCCCTAAAATTGGCATCCCTGTATAGGTTATAGGCTGAGTGCTTGATAAGTAGTTCAGAGTTCTTAGTGAGGAGAGACTTGGTGTTAAGTCCCACTTTGTGAAATATAAACAAATCTCTTAGTAGATGATGGCTAGGCCTGAGATACCCTAAAAAAAGATAAAGTATTGGCTTAATGATCTTCATATGTTCTTAATCGTCCTTACAGTTAAAATAATGACGTCATCTGTATGTTAGGGATAACATGGTTCCCTATAGATCCCTATGAAACTTCCTAGAGTACTCCAAAAGAGAGGACATAAATGAACATAGAGCTTAGAACCTTGGCAACTAACATAAAAGGTTTGGGGAAACAAGGTTACCTTGTCTAAGTGCCTACTGGTATATGATATAACTACATTGAGAACCATTTACCAGGATTGAGGTTTTCAAAATACTCAGCATAATTTTAATCTAGTTTATTCAACGAAGTCAAAACCTTTAGTGGTTAGCAGCTGTAGTAAAAAATCCCAATCACATATACCAAAGGTTTTTGCAAAATCAATCTTGACTATGTTTCGGAAGATTCCCCTTTCCTAGAGACTAAAAATAGTTCCTCCATTACAACCATATTGTCTGTATATAATAAATATGTCCTTGATGAATTTTGTTGGTTTAGTAACATCAAATTAATAGTATTCCTAGTTGGTTTGCCAAGATCTTTGATATAATCTTAAGAAGCGAATTAATCATGCTAACTAGGCAAATTTTAGAAAAGTAGGTTGATGCTTCTACCTTTGTGATGAGAATAATGTTATCTCAGATGATCCTCTAAGTTGGCCAACCTGTTATAGACATCATTGTAGAGTTTGTAGATGTCTTGGCCTATAAATACCAAAACTTTTGGAAGAAGAAGATAAGAAAGCAATCTAGCCATGCTACTTTGTCGTCCCCCAGATCAAGGGTTACTAATTTGAATTATTCTTGATAGAAAGAGTTCTCATGACGGAATAGGTCCATCCGATGTTTGTGTATAATTAAGGAGATTGGACCTAGTTCAATCTAAATCTTGATTGAAGCCTTATCTTGAATTGGGAGTGGGAAAGGGAAGTGAAAGTCTTTCCTATCACATTGTTGCCTTTGTAAACCATGTTATCTTATATATTACTTTGGATTTGGTTTCATTTCAGTAACCATTGGTTATTGTGTGGCATAATTTGGTATTAATATCCCCTCCTTTGAGCAAGTATGATGCTCTTGCCACTTCCATTATACATCTTCTTGACTCAAAAGGATATGTAGGGATTGTGCTAGATCTGACTTGATGAGTGAACAATGTAGACATGGTTTATACATATGTTTCATGCACTATGCTTGTTTTCTCACATTAATTTCTCTACTTTTTAGTGATACTTTGTTTACTTTGTGTTTTAATGGACAGGAAGATAGGTTTCGAGGAATAAGATGGAGATAAGAGCTAATCATAGTTGAACAAAGGAGAAAAAAAAGCATTCTAGGGGGAAGCGCGTTCGTGCTTAGGCCTTGTTGAAGCCATGCAGATCACAGGAAATGAGAATTTTGGGAGCAGAGAATAACACAACCAAGACTTTCCTAACATAATTGTGCCGAATAAAGCATGGGGGTGTTGAAGCCCAAGTAGATTACAGATTTTTGAAGAAATCACGTAGCACTAGCAACTAGCTCCTTACACAGCCTTGCTTCTGAAAAACACTACTATGCTCAAGCCCATGTAGATCTATGGAGGTTTATTTTTCATATGATACAAACCCTGAAATTCGCTAGTAAAGTGCATGGCTGTAAACATGGCACAAATCACGGCCATGCACTAGTCATACCTGCATATAAAAGCCCCCCAAAGTTTGGTTTTCAAGGGGACATTTTGGTGGAGAATAGAGACAATGGCTAGGGTTTCAACGGGAGAGATGAAGGCAATCAGACAAGGGCGGATTGATGTTGTTCTTGTGGTCTGGAGGCATTGCAATCGGTGATTTAGTTTACTCCATCCTTTTGAGTTCTACTACATCTATTGGAAGGCGTCTGAGGGAGTTTTTGCAATGATTTTAGTCCTCATGTTGTATTTGGAATATAATTTGTTACTTTTAAATCTGAGAGGCTGAACTGTTATTCGGTGCCTTTGGCTATGAACCTCTTGACTACTTGTATTTAAATTCCTTTTGTTATTTTGGCTATGAGCATACTTGTGAATCTTCTATGTTTCTTCATGCTTGTAATTATTAGTACTAGGGCTTTAATTCCATATTTGATTATCGTGACTAGTATTGAGAAATCAATCATATTATATTGCACATAGAATATAGGTATTGAATACATGTCTAGATATAGGATGTATGGTGCAAAACTCTTCATATTAGGGTTAAACCTAATAGAGGGCTCATAGAGTGTCAAACAATTTTAGGAAAATGATATATTACCGTATGGAAATACGATTGATTGGCCAGACCAAAGGGATCAACTAATCTAGGAATCTCTATGGTCCAAGAGTGCTCTACCAATAGACAATTTAGGAATTTGGTGCAATGATGTTGTGAGGGGATTGAACCTGAGGCCGCCTCTTCTACTAATTTTATCCAAATTTCGTCATCACTCCTCCATTTGAGATTTTCTCAATTAGGTTTAGCATACCAAATCATTTTTCCAACTAGAATGTAGACATTCAATTAGTTTCAGGAGCATTGGTCTTTGTTGGATCGACTACCTAATCCTCGGGTATACTTTAGTACTTCTTATGATCCATACACTTGTTGTGTATACGTAAAGGGTGTATCATGATTCTTGTGCTTATTCCTTACGAGAAGTCTACAATATTCTTTGATAGGTTCCAAAGTGTCCAATGATTGCATGATCTCAATCTTGGTTATTTTATGGATCCAAAAGGTAGATTTACCCTAAATATGCAACCTTTCCTTTAACCAAGTGAGTTTTCTGGATAGTATAAAAGTGCCTTTTCCTTCTTGTTAGGGCTCATTTCACCATGCTGAGATCAAGTTATTAAACCCATCGGAGGAGCACTTGGTCATTTCAAATTTGAAGTATCAACTTATAAATAAATGGGTTCTCACCATCAGTCAGATTGAGATATGATCAGAGCTCAATCAAGGAAGACAAAGATAATGAACTTTAGGGAATTGTGACATCTAGTTGAGTCTTATAATAAACATATCGAACATGACCCAAATGAGGTTCACTTGTTGGTTGGTCTAGGTGAATTTCATGCCTCTCAAAGGTGGCTTGCCCAAATTTAGATTATTCAAAAGGCCCTTAGCATTTCAAATGTCTTCTAGATCTGGATCCTAGAATTTTTATCCTAAGTTGAGAATATTGCATTGAAGTCTCCATACATATCCCATGATAATAATGTAGAAGCCCTACTTACCCTAATTTTCCTCCAAAATAAGCTTTTAAAGCAACTAAATTAAGGTAGAGTAGAGTCGCAACTAAAGTACTTGAAAAATAATAGCCGTAAAGATAAAGAACTCAGATTTTATATGGAAAACCGCCAAACTAAATTAGGGCAAAAAACCACAGGCAAGGATAGAAGAATTTACTAAGTGAAGGAAAAAATAATTAGGAGTTACACTCTCTATTTTGAAGAAAAAAACAACACTTTCTTAGAATAGAAGATAAAATACTAACTCTCTATTTTTCTCTTCTACTCTTTTCTTGCTCTCTTGATTGGTGGTACAAAACACCTTCATCCCTCATCTCTATTTATAGGAGGGAAAGAGAGATAATTAAGCCATAATCTTGACCACCTAATCTTTTCACCACCTAATTTCTTCATTTTTATGTTTTAAGTATTTTGGGTTGTGATTGGTTGGTGAGCAGCCTATTTTGACTAACAATTCTCCCACTTGAAGATTTTGTTGATAGTCAATCAGGTCTTCACACCATTCTTACAACCTTGCCATTTGATATTACTTACATTTCGTCAAGCCACGGGAAGATCGACACCATATGAATTTGTCGGTGTTGATTGCTTTAGTCATGAAATCTGCTATGTTGTTCTTAGTATGACTCTTCCGCATGCCTACCGTTCCTTCTTCGACTTTCTCACAAACAAAGTGATATTGAACTCTGATATTTTTTGTCTTGGAATGGAATGCCGGATTCTTTGCAAGATGCAAGGCACTATAATTGTCACAATATAGAGTGATAGTCTCTTGTTTGCACCTCGAGTTCCTCTAACACCATTTTCAACTACATTGCCGCTTTGTCGGCTTGTGTAGCCGCTAGATATTCTCGCTTCCTTCGTTGATGTAGACACTACCGATTGCAGTTTGGAAACCCAACTCACAGCTCCTCTAGCAAGTGTGAACACATATCCTGTAGTGGATTTTTTTTTGTCAAGATCACTTGCATAATCAGCATCAACATATCCATTAACAATAAAGTCTCGCCCCCTATAATATAATACAACATCTCGAGGTTCCTTTTATATATCCGAGAATCCTCTTAACAATATTCCAATGCTCTCGACCGGGATTCACCATGTACCTATTTACCACTCCCTCTCGCATATGTAATGTCCGGTCTTGTATAAATCATGGCAAACATTAGGCTTCCCACTCGCCGATACATACCGTACTTGAGACATCTCTTTCCTCTCTTCTTCATTGTTAGGACTCATACTTAAGGATAACTTAAAATTAATAGGAAGTGGGGTAGAAATTGACTTACAATCTTGTATGTTGAAGCGTCGCAAGATCTTCTTTAGATAATTCTTTTGAGAGAGCCAAATCTCCCTATTATTTCTGTCTTGGTAAATTTGCATCCCTAAAATCTTTTTTGCTAGTCCCAAGTCCTTCATTTCAAATTCCCTAGCCAACCTGTGCCTTCAATTGCTCGATACTATCATTGTTGCTGCCTCGCCACCAACATATCATCTACATACAACAATAGAAGACAAAATCATCTTCTCCAAACCTCTTAACATTCGTACAAGGGTCTGCGTTCAGCCCGCCGTATCCAAGGCTCATGATGAAGGAATCAAATCTCCGGTACCAACATCTTGGTGTATGTTTTAGACCGTACAGAGATTTGTTCAACCCGCAAACTAAGTTCTCTTTACCTTTTTCTTCAAATCCTTATGGCCGGAGCATGTATATTTCTTTTTCAAGATGTCAATGAAGAAATGCAGTCTTTACATCCAACTGCTCAAGATGCAAGTCAAAAGTAGCACACATCGCTAGAACTACTAGGACTCGTGGTGAGTCGAACCACAGGTGAAAATATTTCGTTGAAGTCGATTCCTTCCTTTTGGGCATATCGTTTCACCACCAGCCTAGCTCGATAGCGATCTACCCGATCATCACTATTGCACTTGAACTTGTAGACCCATTTATTACCAATGGGTTTTCTCCCTTGTGGTAGTGGCACCAGCTCCCATGTCCTATTTTTATAAAGAACTTCAATTTTTTCTTGCATTGCTGCCATCCATTGAGATGCATCTAAATTATTCAATGCTTCTTGGAGAGTTGATGGTTCTCCATCCTTAGTTAGAAAGCAATATGTAACATTCCCTTCCATAATATAGTCGAATGCCAACTTGGTATCTTCCTCGTACGAGTTGACCGCCGAACTTTTGGAACTCCAAATTCATCTAGCTCTTGTTCCATGTGCTCGGATGTAGCTTCAACATCTTTTTCTACTTGTACTCGGTGTAGTCTTTGTGCTTTCTTCTAAAGTGCTTTCACCATCTCGCTTGCTCTTGTTCTTTGTCTTCTATGAAGATAACATCTTTGCTAATTACAACCTTAAGGGTAGTGGGATCCCACAGGCGGTACCCCTACACTCCTTTAGCATATCCCAAAAATATAAATTTTTTGGATTTTGGATCTATCTTTGTAGTTTCTAAGGTATTATACATCACATATATAGGACTTCCAAATACATGAAGGTTTGAATAGTCCACTGGCTTACCAGTTCACATCTTCATCGGTGTCTTTAACTCAGTTACAGTTGATGGAGACCGATTCACCACATAAGAAGCGGTGTTGTCCTGCTTCGCCCATAATTTCTTGTTCGGGCCTACGGCTCCCATCATTGTTCTTGTTCTTTCTAAAAAGTCTGTTTATCCGCTCTGCCACTCCATTTTGTTAAGGAGTGTATGATGTAGTAAACTATCTTTTAATGCCTTCTTACTTACAAAATTCATCAAATTCTTTGCCAGTATATTCTCCTCATTATCAGTCCTCAGGTACTTGATCTTTTCACCACAATTAAGCTCGACCCGCGCCTTGTAGAATTTGAAGACTTAAAATACATCTGCTTTCCTCTTGATAGGGTACACCCAACATCTTCTGGAATAATCATCAATAAATGATATAAAATAATTTGCTCCTCCCAAGGATGTAACTGGTGCTTGCCACACATCAGAGTGAACCAATTCTAGAATTTTTTTGCTTCTAGAATTAGATGTGTTGAACTTTAGTCGATGTTGCTTGCTTACAATGCAATACTCACAAAAGGGTAGTGTTACTTTTATGAGACCTTGAAATAGATTTCTCTCTGCAAGAATTTTTATTCCTTGCTCCGATATGTGTCCAAGCCTTTTGTGCCTTATCTTTGCGGATCTTTCACTCGGACTTATCATAGCAACCTGAAGCTTCTCCTTCTTACGGAGTCTCCCCTTTCAACATGTACAAATTTTCTTCTATCTTGTCTAATTTTATTAATACAAGCGCACATCAAATTATCTTCATGATCTTATTCTGGACTTCAATTTTGCAGCCAAGATCATCAAGTTATCCAATAGACAACAAGTTCTTTGTCGACCTTCCACATGTCGACTTTTTGAATAGTAGGAGTTGTACCATCATACATCTTTAGTTTGATGGTGCCAATACCAAAATTTTCAAAGCTTGATTATTGCATCCGTATACGTAACCTCCAAGAGATAGGATTGTAGTGATAGAACCATTATTTTCTCGGAAGTCATATGAAAGGTTGCTACGGAGTCTAGAAGCCAAACATCAGCAAACTTTTTCCTTGTGTTTGTTGCTACCTCACATACCATGGCATTTCCATCATCTGAGATGCTTGCAACATTTTCTTGAGGATTAGAATCCTTCTTATTTAGATTCTAACAATATTTTTTCATATGACCCTTCTTACCACAATTGTAGCATTTGAAGTTTTTCTTGCTCCTTGATTTAGATCTACCTTGATTGTAGCTCCCACTTCGACTTTATTCCATTAATCTTCCTCTCATCACCGTTAAGGCCTCCTCTTGATACGAACTTGCCGAGCTGTCTTATTTGTTCTTGCGCCGGCTCTCTTCTTTTAGAATAGCAGCGGCACTATCGTCGAAGACAATAATGTCCATGGAAACATTATTTGTTAGATTGATGATGAGTTGCTCATATGAATCCGGTAAGCTTTGGTGTAGAAGTTTAGTGCATTCACTTGACTCTAGTTTCTGCCCTAATGAAGTGAGTTGGCAAAATAGAGTATTCAATGTGTTCAAGTGCTCTTTCACTCGAAGTGGATCTCGCCATATGCAAAGTGTAAAGCCTCCTTTTGAGAAAAATTTTATTGTGGAGTGACTTGGCCTCATACAATTTTGTGAGGTGATCCCGCATCTCCTTCGTTGTCTTCTTTTTATCTATGCTTGATAGAATTCCATCGCCTAGTGCGAGATGAAGATTTGCAATGGCATTACCGTCGATCTCATTCCACTTATCATCTTTAACCTCAACTGACATTTCAATAATGGCTCCTAAGCAATTATCCTTCCTCGAGATAGCCTCGCATCTTCAGCCTTCCATAGTGAGAAATTACTCCAATTGAATTTTTCAATATCATACTTTATTGCCATTGCTTACGTCATGCATCGCTTCAAGAGCAAGTAACTAGTTCATACAAGGGGTGAATAATAACCTAACTTATTTTCGATGTTTAGGATCCACTATTAGTGGTAGCCACAGAGCTTACAATAAGTAGATATATATAGACACCCTAAGCCTCGCTCCGGTACCGCTTGTTGAAAAATAAAGGAACCAAGTAGAGTAGAGTCGCAACTAAAGTACTTGAAAAAAATAATAGCGGTAAAGATGAAGAACACAGATTTTACGTGGAAAACCCCCCAAACTAAATTACGATAAAAAATCGCGGGTAAGGATAGAAGAATTTACTAAGTGAAGGAAGAAACAATTAGGAGTTACAGTCTCTATTTTGAAGAAGAAAACAACTCTTTCTTAAAATAGAAGATAAAATACTAACTCTCTATTTTTCTTTTCTACTCTTTTCTTCTCTCTTGATTGGTGGTACAAAGCACCTTCATCCCTCATCTCTATTTATAGGAGGGAAAGAGAGATAATTAAGCCATAATCTTCACCACCTAATCTTTTCACCACCTAATCTCTTCATTTTTATGTTTTAAGTATTTTGGTTGGTGATTGGTTGGTGAGCAACCTATTTTGACTAACAAGATAGTAGTGAACATTCACCTGAATTGGTTACTCATGTTTGTGGATGCCACTATTAGACAAGAGGGTTAAAAATGGATCAATGTCATTTCCATCAAGGAGCTCTTCCATCAGTTGATCATTCCAAAGGAACCTTGGGAAGGGGTGAAACAAAGTAGTCTAGTTGAGGGGACAACATTAGATTTTAGACCAATTGGTTAACATTTATGAGTTTTGACCTATGAATGCAATAGATGTATGCATTATCGAGATTTAAGAAATCCATAGTTAATAGTATCTTGGAGGGCCTTCCAAGGCCTCAAATGTTCCACGATATAATGATCACTGATCAAGGGAGCTGGTTTGAGCAGACGGTTTAAAGCGTCCCATTTATGTCCTCGAGTGGGCAGCAATTCGAACGATTTCTAATTGCCTAATGTGTTTAAGGTAGCCGATTTGTGATTGCAAGGTTAATTTAAAACAATGCCACATGCCATATACAATTTATCTAATTAAGTATTAGTTTAATTGGAAAACAATAGAGGGTTTACTTCAAAGAAACATCTTATTACCGCCTTCTTTTTTGTAGATTGATGGGGCCGAGGCTGGTAATCTATCTCCTCATTCTCGAGTGACGAAGGTTTCTTCTCGCTTCATACTACATTGCTTGATTTAAGGAGATTCGTTTAGGGGAACCGTGCTTGTTTGTGTATTTCAAAAGTTTTCTCTTTTTGCAAAGTCTGCACCTAGTTCATTCGACATGGAAACGAGATGTTTGGATTTAGGGTATGGATGGGGAAGGGGTCGAAATGAATTATGTAACCTCCTAAATTTCTCATTGACTTCTTGAGAATTTCCTTTTTTCATGGTGTTATTATAAATTAAACAAAGGCTTTTGGGGTGTGCCTTCCTCGTGTAAAGCATGGTGGAGCATTAAATGATGGCATGGGTCATTATGCTTCCATTAGTGATGGTTTTGGCTTTAGTCTTCCGAGCTTAAGAATGGGTTAAATTGGAGATCTATAACCATCACCATGTTACCGACTCAAGAGTAGTGGAAGCTTATTAGCTTTGATATTTAAAGTCTATAAACTTCTCAAACACTTTTACCTAGTTTTTTAAAGAAGATAGATTCAACAAGCAAGGAAGAGCGAAGGTTGTGGTGCCATCTTAGGGCCCTTAGCAAGAACCAATCATGCTTATTAATCGAATAAGTTCAATTCAAGGTAAGGAATAGTGCTATTGTTTACTCACTATCTTGATAATAAGGCAATCTTGATGATTACTTGAAACGAAGATTTAGATAATGTTGGTGCTTACTTGAAGTGTGAAGCTACTTTTGAAAGTCGGATAGCAATATGCCCTAACGAGAGAAAGAGCTACCTTCTAAGGATGTGTGAAAGCTACTATTTTTCGTGTTAGTTTCTTGTTGAAATAAGTGGTAAGACCACAAGTGTAAAGGAAGTTAGGTCTCAGAATAACCAATTCTTTGTTAGTAAGGAAGTCTTGTGAGCCGGACTATACATGCACGTATTTATACTTTTTGCTATCACTATGAATGCACTCCCCTTTTGTCATAACCTATATGCAAATGAGACTTTTAGTTTTTAAGAAGCTTGAGAATGAGCACATTTCTCTGTTTATCATCTATTTTGCTTGAGGATAAGCAAAATCTTAAGCGGGGTTTATTTGATAAGTGCTTAATTATATATTTTCCCTCATGTAACTTAATGTATTTATGCTTGTCTTCAAGTTGACTTTTTTCTAATTAGGTACTTAGTTGTTCCACTTATGCTTTCAGGAGAGAAAAGGCACACAAAAGATCAAGGGAATGGATTCGGGAGCAAAACAAAGCCAAAATCGATAACTGTGATTTATATGGGCAAGTACACTAACACACCCCTTGCGTGTGTCCGCAAGTGCACAGGTTGTCTCATAATAAAGTGTCCCAAAGGGGATGGGTTGTCGAACCACAAGGAACAGAAGTACTAGTACTAACTATAAACCTCGTTATCTAGCCTAAAGGGTAAAGTGGAAGTGATCTAAGGAAATAGAACGAAGTCTTAATCCGGAAAGATGGGGTATTTAGCAATGCTCCTCCCAAAGATTACAACTTGAAGTATATAGTTCAACTACACTCTTCAAATCAAATGGTCTCGAGCCACTCGGTATCCTAAAATTTCCGAATCCCGTTCACACGGCAATTGACGACTTCTTTAATACAACCTCCTTAATCGTGACCTGCAATGTCACAAGGAATTTGTATAAGAGTGATACGCTCTAGGGATTCCTCAAAAGATCGGTTGGGTACCCGAAGCAAGCTAGCTCTTTCGCAAGACCACTAGCCACTAATCAAGAATAAACCCTAACAAGATCTCGTCACATCCAAGGGCTTAATTGATTGCATTAATCGGATGGGACACGAAGGTAGGTGTTGATCAAAACAAAGGGGGAAGCGGATGCTCCTCTACCTAAGGCTCACTTTTCACCATCTTAAATCTCGCTAGACCTATTATAGTGGGACCTCCCGACAAGAACATTCACAAACTTGATCAATGTTGTCGCATACAAAGATCATGAACATTAACACTACGAGATTGAAACTCATAACAGAATGAGTTAAAGAGCAATAAATCAAGCCATTCACTAATACATCCTAGGGTTCACATGTCCAAATACCCACTAGGGTTTAGCTCTCCATAGAGAATTACACAAAACAAGTAAATACAAGAAAGAAAGTTCATGAAAACCATAAAGAAAACCCCCTTTAGTTCGTGATGTTGGCCTTGGTGAGCGGCTCCACACTTCTTAAGAAATCCTCTCCGATGCTAGATGTACCACCTCCAAATCAATGTCATCGACAACTCTCAAATGCTATGATGAAGTAGGAATCTTTGAGCTTTGGTGATGGAAAGCCACCTTGGCCGCAAGTGACTCTAATCCGAAACCCTAGCCACCAACCGGCAAAGAAGAGCACAAGAGATAACCTAAACATAGGGCTGAGATAGCTTTTATAGTATGAAAATCGGGTCTCCCCATGGTTGTGGACAATATTTCCCACTCGCCATGGACTTTTCTCGTTATTCGGAATTTTTCTCGCTACAACAACTCCGCTACGGCACATAGCCGTGGAAAATTGCCCCACGGCCATGGACCTCTCCGGAAATCTTCCCGGAGATTTCCCACGCCCGTGGATAGGCGATCCACGGCCCTATACTCCTCTATTTGGCTTTTGATTGTTCTGAATTGCTCACCACGGCCATGGCAAGTATTCCCACGGTCGTGGATCTCTTTGAACTCCATAGAACTGGTCCTTTTTTGCTCCATTCTCACTCCGTAAGCCTCTAACACTTAACCTATACCAAGGAGCAAACTATGAACGCTTAAGCCCATAAACCGATATAATCCATGCTCATATGTGACAATCCATGCCAATAAGACATGTATATTCAAACACTTATCATACATATCGGTGTACCCGTCCGTGTAGTTCATGGTCACTGGTGAGCGAGGTAACCCGGGGTATGCGCGAGCCGCAAAGCATGCATGACCGAGCACTCCCGAAGTATCCCATACCGATGAGAACAAGGCCAAGCAAATGAGATACACTCCCATATACAATTAGGGTTTCAAGGAACACATCTCGCATGGAACATGGACAGAATGAGAGCACACGACCATGTAGTTCATCAACTTGAAGAAATTCAAGGCTACAATATACACGGTTAGCAGAATATATACACGACCATGTACTTCGGGAATCCCGATTGGGATAAGTCATCACGACTAGACGGGCAAGATACACGCCCGTGTTCTTGCCTTGTACTGGGTGAATTTCGGAGGATATAAATAGAAGGCCGAAAATCTTATTACAGAGGTTGGACTTTCTCGGAAAAGACCCATTGCAACTACTAGGGTTTGGAGGTGAATTTAGAGCGAGGATAAGGAACTTGAAGGAGCCGACGATAGCGGTTCACATCCTTCCTTGTTTAGAAGACATTGAGAGGGGATCTCTTTACTTCATGTTCACGGTTGTAGTTTAATTTTATATTTCTTTTGATGAACCCCTATGGACGGGTAAACTTTTTTCTATGTTTTGATTGATGTTGCTTGGGATGACTTCATATTAAGATTGCTATTATTATAGAACTTGCTTCATTTAATTGGGTTAATCTATGTTTCTTAATTTCTGAATTAGTGCGCGAGAGTGATTTTTTCTTATTTGATGGCGTGATTGAGATCTAGGGATGATATTGCTTTAGATCACACATATATAAAAAATTTGAGAGCGACTACTAGAGATAGGAAGCTTGATATCCTCTTGGGTAGGGTTGTGTAGCGAGAGCTCCAATTCTTAGGGATTTCCCGTAACTCTATGCAATCGTGTGGAAGTAGGGGAGAAAGATATTCAATCCTACCAAACATGGGATTAAGTGCGACTTGGAGAAAGCACCTAGTGTATTTTTGATTTTTCTCGGTCCAACGAGACTTATGTTTTCTATTTGATATTGTGATAAATTCAATTCTTAAATCCTAAGTGAAATCTTTCTAAACACCATCTTCTTATTTCGGATTTAACCAATCTCAGTCAACAATCCTTAACCTTTATAGTCAGTGATCTAGCCATATTTCATACTCGTGTTCTGAGTTAGATAGCTATAATTGAGTTATTACTAGTATGTTCTGGTTCGTGTGGATTCAAACTTTGCTTTATAGCACCGTATTACTCGATAAGGGGATGTAGACTTACGTGTGACTCACTCGAGTCCTCATTAATGATAATGGTGATGATGATGATGATGATGATGATGATGATGATGATGATGATGATGATGATGATGATGATGAGGAGGAGGACGATGAGGATGAGGGAGGCATTAGTGTAGAAGAGAGAATTACCGTTAGTTAATATGGTTGAGGATGTTTAAGAGTGGCTTAGCATTTCTTCTAAATTGAGGTTTGTGGTCGGATTTATGCTTGTGTTTGAGTTGAGTTACAAATGTTGGCTTGTGAAAAAAATTTGGAAAGAATTGAGTTTGAGCTCATTGTGAATTGGTTAGGGTTCAACCAACTAAGTTTAAGTGAGTTGGTTTCATTGAGTTAAATTTAAGCTAGATTAGTCTTGATTTAGGGATTTAGTCTATCAATTTGGGTTGAACTAGTTAAGTTAGATTTTGTTCACGTCAACCAACATAGTTTAGGAAGATTATATTAGACTTGGGGTTGGTTCAAGCCGGTTTGGGAGGGTTTAACACAAACCGAGTTGATTTAAGCTCAATTAGAGTTAATTCCAACCCACTTAACCGAGTTTAAGCCAAATTTGAGGTCATTTTCAAGTATTTGAAGTCAATTTTGAGCCGATTTGAGTGAGTAGGCCCAATTAGAGAGTTGGTTATTTACTCGTATTTCCTTTTACGAAAATAGTTCAGTTGTTAGTTATTAGTTGTTGTTTTATTTATTTTAATTTATTCTATTTATAGGTGGGGTCTAGGCATAGGAGAGATCCCCGTTGAGAAGAAACCTAAAGAAATGTATGTGAGTCAGTAATGGATGCTATTTTTCAAAAGTATTGTCTGAAATGGTTATTCAGCTTGTTTATAAAAGTTTTATTTAGTATCATATATTGCTTCTAAAGAAGTTTCTTATGTTACTATAATTGGGCAGGAATGCTTATATCTTATTTTTACACAAGTTAATTTATTGTGTTTTTATAAACATGCCTATATTTAAGGTTCTTGATATTCACTAAGCTACGTGCTACTACTTCGTTATTATGTGATTTATGCCATGTATATATATATATATATATATGACGTTTTAGAAATATATATGGTTTGAAACCTTTCACAATGAAATAAAGCAGTGGAAATGGAATTTTTCCATTGATGAACGTCGATATCATTGACGGATTTAGTGGCAAAATTCCAACCAAAAGGATTTGGCACCTTTATATATATATATATATATATATATATATATATATATATATCTCGTGTGTGTGTGTGTGTGTGTGTGTGACTTTTTAGAAATATATATGGTTTGAAACCTTTCACAACAAAAAGGAGCAATGGAAATGGGAAGGATTTGGCACCTCGAAACATATTATTCACCAATATTATGCTATATCTAATGAAATATTCCATTTGTTATAGTTTATGTTAGAAATTCCATTAGAAAAAAAAACTCGAGACTTCAACGGAATTATATATAATCAGCAATAGATCTTTTGGCTATCACCAATGGATCTTCTATTATCACTAATGAAAGTCATAGACTCTCCAAATGGATCTATATGGCTATACAATTTGAAAGCATTTCCGCTCAAAGAATGATGGTGGTTATTGTTGTAGATAATGTAAATACATGTTGCTTGTATGGTTACTAACCTTCTTTTTTTTTTATCTTTTGATGATGATCCAATGGGCGATTCATGGTACGTATGGAAGGAAACCGCTATTGGCACATTGCCTTTGCTTTTCCTTATGGACAAAACTTAAAAGAGTATTTGATATAAGTTTTTATGTTGACAGGGATGGTTGTTTGGGCTTAAAGTATAAAGTGATACTAATCAATTGCCAACTATTTCTATAGTTGCGCCCGCAGTGGCACTTTTGGTGCTTCACCGGTATGAAGATATGTGATTATCAAGGATATGAAATACCGGGCCTTAACTTTGGTTTATATTTGAAGGCTTTGTTAGTGGAAAATGATTTATCTTTCAAGGCCGTTGTCGATGCATATGTCCAACCTGCCATAAAATGTTTATGTTAAGCACATTTATGATGCAAGTGGATCTACGAGAAGACATGGCAGCCGTGAACATGAAACTATAAAGCTTTGATGATTTAAAGAAAAGTATAGTGCAATTGATAGGTGTGTCAAGGTGTGATGGCACCATCGTTGCCACAAGGGCATAGGTCGTCAAGTATTAAAATCTCTCATAGGTGGGTGAGAGAAAGTCATATTCTCTAATGCCCCAAGAAATACTTTTACTTCATTTTCGTAATCATTATTTAGTATACTAAACAGGAGCATGATTGTTTTAATTGTAGATAACATAAACAAAGCAAAGAATGCCACCAATCAAACTAGAATGAGATGATAACCAAATAGAAGAAATAGGCCTCGAACATGGATCCTCTGGGGAGAGATGAAAATGTGGTACGCCCCTTGTGTATCCGCAAGTGCACGGGTCGTACAAGTAGTATAATGTACCCAAAGGGTAGGGTAGTCGAATCCACAGGGACTGGTATAGCTTCTAATACTAACGTCCTACTTAATATCTAACCAAACTGAAGATAAAGGAATTGACTTTGGACTAACTTCGAGGAAGTTAAGGGAATGGAAAGTTCACCAAGGGAAGATTTAGGTTTGACTCGATGGAGGAGATGGGGCCCCGGGGTTGGTTTTCTCGACGTTCACTAACTCCGCCTTTCTCGCAATTATCGGGGATGGCTTCGGTTCTAAACCTAGTTATGCTATAAGCATGTGGTTTCTAGCACCGCCGAGCCCTAAGTTGAACTCCCTCTCGCTTGCAACAATCAATAAAGATTCACAAACCTAGATAGGAGAACCTAACTACCAAGCATCAAGCACTAAACAACATACAAGATAGCCAATAACCTTGATTTATTGAAATGAACAAGACAATCATAAAAACCTGCAAGTAAAGACAATGAGTTCGAGCTACAACGTCATACAACCACCCCCGGGGCTCCCTTAAGAGTTTAGCCCCTCATGATAACAACCAACAAACACAATGCCAAAGAAATTACAAGACATGGAGTTGAAAACTCCCTAATTTCTTGCATCCTTGAGGTTGTCGAAGGATCTACGATGTCATGTAATCTCCCTCCAATCGGCCTACCATACGCTTGGCATTCCCTTGATGAAGCCGAGGATTAACCCTCAAAGCTCTCCCTTTCTCTCTCCCAAAGATCGCCCCCAAAAGTCCCCCAAAAACCTTAAGTTTTTAGGGTTTTAATGTTTTCCCGATGTGAGCACGGGCGTGGGCCGTGCTTCAAGCCGTGCAGATTACGGCCAAATAACTCTTCGTAAAACTCACAAACCCGTAATCCGCACGGGGAACAAAGACGGGCGTGCTTAGACCGTGGCCGAGGTTTTCACGACCGTGCCTCGCCGAACTCGGGCCGTGCCGATCTATGGTTGCATTCTCCCGTAATTTTCACGGGAAGAAAGACGGGCGTGCTTCGACCGTGGCCGAGGTTTTCACACCCGTGCTCGCCGGACTCAGCCGTGGCCGAATCGTAGTTGAATTCTTCTCCGCACTTTGCACGGGAAACAAGGCATGGGCGTGCTCAAGCCGTGGCCGAGCTTGATGAGGTTTCTTCTAAGTCCTTTAGCTTCTAAAATTGTTCCAAAAGCTCTTCTTCTTACTTCAGGACTTTGATATCTCGCATGACGAACAACGAATACCTCAAATAGCACCGTACTTGGAGAATTATAGCCAAAATATTAAATAATGATGAAGGTAAAGCATGCAATATATATATATGAAATGCGCTCGTCAAAATGCAAGGATGTTTATGAAATAATATAGCTATTAGCTAAACTTTGGACTCGTGAGATATTAGTATCTTCTACCCCGAAAATCTTTGGTGATAACCCTAATTCCATACCGATTTTGAAGGCCCGGATATTCCTAAAATAGCTTTGGGTACAAGCGATCTCATTCTAGGGTTAAAGTCTAATGAGGGAGGCTTTCAACACCCGTAACCTTTGGCTTTAAAATACATTGAATCTCTTTCTAATCTATGTATGCCCTCATATATGCAAACTTCCCGTTCTACATGTATCATACAACATTAATTTACGAAATCCATCCATTGTAGACTAAACATTAAGCGCCATAGATTAAACAGATATAAATATAAGCCAACATTTATTAAAATATTAGAATCATCCAAACAAAGTCATCATCTCAAGGTTTACTAGAGCCTTGTGGCCTTGGGAGTTTAGTTTGACATGAATACAAGGAGAGATACAAATTTCATATGAAAACAATGTAATCTCATGGTAAAACTCCTTATATTTCAACTATAGGATGATGGCAAAGGTGTCGCTTGGGCACCATCGAGCGTGTTGATACTTCTCTTAGGATTTCCCTTTTGTCCCTTCAATCCTTGTTTCAAACAGCTTTCTCTCAATGAGATTTCGCAATAGGTTTGTGTGAAGTCAAATGACTGCCAAAAGTCTCCTCAAAGACCTTAACTTCGCTCTTTTATATCTTCAAGCATATAGATACTCATGCGAGCAAATGGGGCTCACTTTGGGGTGTAAAACACTTTAAAAATAGGTTGTCGGCGTCTCTGCGGGGGCAATGCAAAGGCATAGGGGGCCACACAACCCATTGGATGGCTGATGCATTCTCCATGTGGCCACATGGAGACCGCATGGCCCCTAGGAGGGCTCATGCGGCTTGTATGGCCCTCTTGGAAGGACATTTCAACTTCATTCTCGCTCGATTTTGCTCCAACTTTGACACCTAGTGTTTGGGGGTTCATGTGGGACTTAAAACGGTCTTCAAACATGATGGAATTGACCTCCAAACATTTCTGAAATGCTTCTTAGAGCTCCAAATAATCTTGAAATGCCCTAACACAAAATACGTGTAAACACGGCATCAACATATGAACATTGCATGAAAAGTGTATAAATATTGCTATGAATATTAGTGTATTTAGACATTTATTAGTAGTCTCGGAATGAAATTAAATATTTCTGTCTCAACTTACGGAGATGCTAAATCCTTGCCTCAATGCTAGCTTTTTCTAAGCTTGGAACTAATGATGGAGACCTAGAAGGAAAAAAATAATTATGAAGATTGAATGATGAGAGTGATTCATAGATCTTGGGTACGCTTCATATCTATTTTAATTTACATATAACTTCTCCTATTTATGTTTTGGATATGTATGAACTCTACTTGCTTTTAAGATATGCTTACTACTTTGAATAATATTAGACTTAGTTTTTGTAATGAATAAATAATTTTGGACTTCATAAAGAGTGAGCTTGTCAAATGTGATGCATGTCTTATTTGAAAACTATGGCCGTAAATCATTCTTGCTTTGGTGCTTGGTTTTGAAGCTCATTTGTAATTTTGGTAAGAAACCATTATGGTAAAGAATTTTATATTGTGCAAGGTTCGCTTGGAAATATTCTCAAAGTTTTGTGATGGTGACATTTATGCTAGCCACATTAGAGGTTCTCACAAACTTACTAATAAAGATGTTCAAATCTTCTGAAAGTTTATCTAATTACAAGTTCATTAAGTTTTCACCCAAGTTCAAATACCAAATGACCCTTAGGCTATTCTCAAAGTTTATGGAGATGTTCAAAATACAAGTCATCAATAACAACCCAAGACAATAAACATGCTAAAAAACTCCCTAAATAATGTGATGATGTGGAACGCCTTTTCTTTTCCTCTAAGAGCTTTTGTCAATGAAACATCAAATGAGCATAATAAAATTTATGATTTCTTCTCCATGCTCCTTTCGATGATCAAATCTCTTTTAAAAGATTAGGGGAAACCATATTATTCATCCACAATTACCAAGGAGAAAAGATAGCTTGTGGGAACCTCTAGTCCGGCCAAGATTCCCTCAACAATCATTTCTTCGTCTTTTATACCCAATCCTAGAGTCATGCCCCATGGAGTACCCTAAGCCATGAGAGAGGCCTTGATAAGTGCTTGTTTATACATATTTTATAATATCATTTTATATGCATCGAGCATCACTTTTATCATATTTTATTGTTGATTGAATGTATTTTGTGTTCTTTTTATGCAAACAGGGCTTTGGAGGTGTGAAGTACAAGAAAGATGCAAAGATAGGGCGTGATGGCACGTTTCAAGACCAAGACAGAGAGCCGTACTCATATACATGAAGGTATTGCCAACTTTCGGAGGTTTCTAAGTCATTATATGAACTGGATGAACATGAAGGTAGTAGTACATCCATGTCCCAGCTTACATGCCCAAATTAAAGAAGGTTTTTGAGAATTTCAAAGGACAAGTAAAGACACATGCTCTACCACACGGCGTGTGCCCGATCGTGTGGAGTCAAGGGAAGATTTCGGGAAAAAGTACTATAGCATTATTTGTTTGACCGTACCATTTTACCTGTGCATGTTTCATTTTATTATAGCAAAAGTACCGTAACAGCTTACTATAGCAAGATCGTAACAAAATCTCTATTTAGGACCTTGTGAAATTTTCATATGGGCCGTGTCGCTAAAGATATGGCCGTGTGGATAGCCATGTGGATGCCCGTGTGAAGCCCCGATTTCTGTTTATAAAAGCCACCTTGGCATATTTTCTAGGGATTCTTTCGGCTACTTTCAAGAGTTAAGGTGGCCAGGGCTTGGAGAGAGTTCTTTGCTGCTTTGGGAAGGTTTCTTCAAGAACTTGGATACATCCCTCCTCCGTCATAGCGTAAAGGAAGCCACCGGCGACCTAGCTTTAGAGTGAATTTAATCCAGAGGTGGAAATCACCCATCAAGGCCATCGTCACAGATGTAGAGGGGTTATTTTGTATGGTTTTTACAGTTGTTTGTCTTTGCATTAATTGTTTTATAACTTACTCCATGGAGAGCAAAACCCTTAGTTGGTATTCAGACATGTAAACCTTAGGATTCTTATTCTTATTAGATTTACATTGTGTTTCTATTCAATTTCAATATATTGAGTTTTGCTCGTGTTCTTAATACTTGCATGTGCTTTCGGTTTTAATATTGATTGGCATGCATGTCTTATTTAATCTAATGAAGAGAGAGATCACCACTAGGTTTAGAACTACCAAGAGTGAAGAGGGTTGAGAGGGTGAGCCATAAGATAGCGGAGTGCCCCCTCTCCCCTTCGATAGATATTTTCTATCTCTATATTTCTTAAGTTTTAAGCAACTATATGTGGTGTGAGGCGTCGAGAGAATTCTTTGCCGGACCTCGTAGGGGGTTAGGGTCCTAGGGATCCTTCACCTGGAGGTAGGGTTAGATTTACTTTTAGGAATTGGTTTTATCTTTGGGATATCCAAACGAGCTAAGCAAACATATGTGGTGTGAGGCATCGAGAGAATTCTCCCCGAGACCTCGTAGGGGACTAGTTACCGGTGGCTTGGAGACAGAGGGCCGGTATATCTTAGGATACCCACGAGTCAATACTTTTGTCTAGAAAATTTGTAATCTACACTTAATACCCGAATCCTAGGGGGAGCATTGTTCGGATACCCCGCCTTTATTGATTGAGAACTCACTCTTGCCGCTCCCGCACACTTGTAGTGACACTCTTAGGTTTAGCTATTAGATCATCACACACTACACTCGCTCGGCTAGATAACGAGAGGATGAGAAACTTTTAGTACTTCGTTCTCCGAGGTTCAATAGCCCGACCCATTGGGTCCACTTTATTACTTGATGACTAGTACACTTGCGGTAACGCAAAGGATTGACACATCACCCCATGTTGTGTGCATCAAGCCTTATATTGTTTGTTTTGTTTTCACCAAAAATCAGGGGAAAAGGCACTAATGACCCCCCGGTCAACCTATTTGATTTGTTTATGACCCAAGACTATAGGTCAAGCGGGGAGTTGGCAACCGTGGGGATTATCCAAAGTTAGGGGATTCCTAACCCCATAATCCAAAATATTAAAAGTTCAAAATACAATTAAATTCAACAACAAAGGGCATCAACCAAATCAGAATCAATTTACCATTATAATATCGCTCTATTATATACATTACTATTAAACAAATCATGATTAAGGGACAAATTGTATTCTCAATCAAATTAATATAATCAATTAACATGAATCAAATCTCAATCATACTTAATATATGGATATATCAAATATATTATTATTTAATAATAAATTTTTATTTATGGATAGATCAAGTTTTTTTTAATTGAAATCTCTATTATTCACTCTCTAATTTCTATTAAGATTAGAATTCCTCCTAACTAAATTTATCTTATCAACAAATCTCTTTACTATACTAATAATCTAAAATAATTAGTTTAAAATATGTATAAGTTGTACATGTCTAATCTCTAAGGGTTTAATAAGTCATTTCTCTAGTAAGCACTAACATTTATTTAGTTGTTAATAATTTGATAATTAAATAAGTTTGTGAGATTTTTAAACTTTTAATTTAGATATTTGTATTTTATAACATCATATATATAATATTTGAAATCATTTTGGGATGAGGTGGGTCGGGAATCAAACCTTGCCCCGGCACTAATGGGGAATCAAACCCTTGCCCTCGCCCTCGGCCACTAAAAAACTATTCCCGACCCCGCCTCCTTGGAGCCGGGAATTAGGCTCCCCATTCGGGCTTGGGCCAATTGACATCCCTAGTGCTGAAGTTCACCCACTCCATGTGTGGCTTCTTATGCCTATATGTGGGTTGTTCTATTATGATTAATTCTACACTACTACAGTAACTATGATACATTAATTGCAATAGAGCATGATTGTTGGTAGATCATGGATAAGGCCTTGTGTCTCTTGGAAAATCCTCATTTTAGCAGTTGATTAACTCCCGAAATCTCTGAATGGTTCACAATAACATTCCTAGCCTTGGATAGGGAGTGGGTTATCCAAGAAAGTGTATTATCTATTCAAAATCACTCCAAAACTCTAATTCCATTTCTCTTGCTTCATGAGGATTTAATTGATCTTGAAGTAATTTAAAAAAATAAGTTAAACCCCAAAATTCTCCATCAATTAGGTAAAATGCATGTTGAGTGCTAGAAATATAATAATGATGATATGTGTAATTTAACACTCATCATGTTGTATGCTATGTTACATGTACATGCATGTATTTGGACATGTATGAGTTGTTCTTGGTAAGGATTGATTTTTATTTGATTGATAGTTTCAGTTTCTAATTAAATTAAATCCGGTGGTTAGGTTCCACATGTGTCTCGATAGTAGAGATGTGTGTTCACCTTAGAGACGAGGGACCAAAATAATGATTCATCTTATTTGACTCATTAAAAAACAATTTTCCTATTTGACTTATATTTAGTGTGCAACTGGGGCAATATAATGCTAAATAAAAAATTTTCTTCATAACTACTCTGGTTAAGAAAATTTAAATTAATATACAAATATATATATATATATATATATGTGGCCCTCTGCACACGTTATATAGTTCTCCAAATCTACTATAAAAAAGAAAACATATATGATAAAAATCTAATTTGCTTAAATACTAAAAAAATTCAGCTTATAGATCAACATTCAAAATCGTGTTTTATGTGCTGGTCAAATAGAGATCAATCTCATCCTATACTTCTCTGCCACCGCACTGGTGGTGTATCTCTGCGTGGTGAAGAACTTTTGAATATAGCATGTATATCTTCACAAAAAGTTTTAAGTTTGAATAAAACCCCCCACAAAAACCTTACTTGCTTCCAAAAGTTTGTATACATTTATATATCCCCGTGGTTATTTGCACAGAGTCATTCTACACCACAGATAGTCTTTGTAATCTCATCGCTTCAAGAATGACACATTGAGTCATGTAAAATAATACTTTTAAAATTAATAATTATTTTTTTGGGGGAAAAAATGGAGGGTTTACACATAAGATGTTAGTGTTTTAATTAGAATTGAAAAGTTAAGCATTAATGCCAGATCAACAAGGAAAAAACTGAACTATATTATGTATAAAGCAGAGTCGTGAAATAAATTTGTTTTAAAAAATATTAAGTTGTAAGTCAACAGTAATTGTCTTTATTTCCGGAACATGAAAATAATTTTTTTTTCAAATGGATCTGGAGTATATAACAAGAAATATTGCCAATTGCCCATGTGGTACAAAAGAGGAACATAGCTCATACTCATTTAGCTACATACAAATGAGACACGCTTGTGACTTCAAATCTTAGCTTAAGGTGTTTTTGTTTTTTGTTTTTAGTCTACATTTCTAAAGTTGACATTTAGGAAAAAAAAACAAACAAGGAGTCTCCCTTGGATCTCTTCTTGGTGTTGAAGTTGATTGAAGCCCGACATGTAAGAGGACGTCGCGTGAACAACCCAAACCTAAAACACTAAATGTTGGCCATCATCATCTTGTCTTAAAGTTATCCCGAAGCCTAGCGTAAGATCTCCAAGATCGGAGGAGTACCGTACCTGAAAGCAGAGCTTTGAGAAGCTCAAGCAATATATATTAACCGATGTATCTTGGGATATGTATTATCGAATGGATCATCACCATTCGTTTTGTCTTAAGTTGTAGTATCCTTAAGTTATATACTCGTAGTTTCGATATATATATTTTGAATTTGAAGGAAAAGGTGAGAAGGCCTCCCAAGTTCATAGAAATCATTCTATTTTGCTTCCTCTAAGAATCACTCACATGCAAACGGGCTGTCCAACAAACCGGTATCGAGCCCCGATAAAGAAGCCGAGCTCTCATGGCATTAAACAAAGACACCGTGGCCTTGTCACAACCCCTCAATACAAGTATTTGATGGAGAGGGATACGAGCCGTGGAGTTTTATGATGAAACCTTGTTTAGATCCCTAGGAGCCGTGCGAACCGGTGGACAAGGGCTTCTCCGAGCTCGAAGATGAAGCCAAAGTGAGGGATAATAGAAACAAAGATGCCGGGGCTTTCTATCTCATTCCGCAAGCGTTGTATCGGCCATTGCTAGCTCGAATTGCCGGCGCAGACATGGCTAAAGAAGCTTGGGAGATGTTGAGAACTGAGTTTCAAGGAAACTCGAAGACCATAGCAATGAAACTCCAGCACTTGAGGTACAGCTTTGAAACTATAAAATTAAACCATGATGAAAGTGTGCAGGTGTATATCTCCAAATTGGTGGACTTAGTGAACCAGATGAAGTCCCTTGGAGACAGGATTTCTGAGCAAATGATTGTTGGGAAAGTTCGAGGAGTCTCGGGCCAAAGTTTAACATAGTTGTACCTGCAATAGAGGAGTCGAAAGATCTCTTAAAACTCACTCGAAGAGCTCAAGTGGTTCTCTATTAGTGCATGAGAATAAACTACAAAGTCAGAATGAAAATGTGACTGAAAAAGCCTTCAAGCAAAGTGTGAGATACCAGGAGTAAAGGATGAAGACAAGACTGTATTCAGGGGCAGAGGAAGAGGACTGTTTAGAGGAAAAGGTAGAAGTAGAGACAGAGGAAGGACTGTTGCATTGGGGACATCTCAGGGTGAGCAAAAAGCATACAGAGGCCATATTTAATGCCATCACTGCAAAAAGTTTGGCCATATCAAAGCACATTGCTGGTTCGTAGAGGAGAGTGCTAATGTTGCCGAAGAATCGGGAACAACTTCAAAGCCTAATATGTTTTTAATTAAAAAAGCATCGAATGATGAAGAAAAGTCTCGTATGGCCGGTAGATAGTGGTTGTTCAAACCGCATGATAGGTGCAAGAGATCTATTCAAAGAGTTGAAGGAGATTGACAACCAAAAAGTCAGGCTTAGGGATAACAAAGAACTAGAAGTGAAGGGAAAAGGGACAAGGGGCTTTAAGATCTTCATCATTAGAAATTAAACTACTACATGATGTCCAAGTATGTACCAAATTTGGCACACAATCTTCTAAGTGTGGGGCAACCGATGAAGTCTCGGCTATACAGCTTATATTTGATGATAGCTCATCATCATTGTTGACAAGAACACAGGAAGGAAGGTATTTACAAAGTGCCGAAAACCATCAATAATATGTTTCCCTTGACGATGACTCAATCTCGTAGTCATAGTTTGGTTGTCAAAGAAAGAGAGAAGACTAATCTTTGGCATTTGAGGTATGGACACCTAAATGTGCAAAGTTTGAAGGAACTATCCAAGAAAAAGATGGTGATCAAAGCTACCGTAAATAGGAGAAGGCTTAGCATGTGAAGGTCAGTGGCATTTGGAAAGCAGAGCCGATAGTCATTTCCAAGTCATAGCAAATGGAGAGCCTCGGAGAAGTTAGAACTTATCCATGCGGACCTATGCGGGCCCATGCAAATAGAGTCACCGGGTGGTAGTCGATACTTGCCGCTCTTCACCGATGACTTCGCCGTATAAGCCGGCCATACTTCCTCAAATTCAAGTCACAAACACTTAACTACTTCAAAGAATTCAATCAGGAAGGTGCACTTAACAAACTTGGAAGATGTTGAAGACTCTCAAAATAGATAATGGGGTGAGTTCACATCACTAGAATTTAATTAGCCGTGCAAGCATTATGTGATCGGGAGACAATTCGAAGCACCTTACACTCCACACACGAATGGAGTGGCCGAGAGAAGAAACATAACTATTATAGAAATGGCAAGGAGTTTGTTGCATGGCAAGAAGCTTCCAAAGACTCGTGGGCAGAGACAAAGAGCAACCGCCGTCTACCCGGTGAATATCTCTCCTACAAAGGCAAAGAGGGAAGGGAAAACTCCATATTAGGCCCGGAATGGATTCAAGCCCTCGCTGATCATTTGAGGATTTTTGGATCCATAGTATACATGTTAGTTCCTTCTCATAAACGGCAGTAAATTGGATGCAAAGCGAGAGAAAAATATATTAGTGGATACAACTCTGAAGCTAAGGCTTAAGAATATATAATCCTAATTCGGCAAGCCGACCGTGAGCCGAGATGTTATTTTTAATGAAGAAGCATGCCGGGACTAGAGTGAAGCGGGCCGGAGGGTCATCCAATATACTATTGACTGAAGACTCTAGTGAAGATACAACTAATGAGGCTGCAGACTTTCATGTGGACTCAATTGGAATACACTCGCTAATGACCGACTCAATTGGGTCGGGGTACACACACAACGATAGGGAAGCAAATGAGGAGCAAATTATATATTGAGTTGCACCCTATGATTCGACCCCAAGAAAGTAAGAAGTTTGAAAAGCATATATGAGTCATGCTTATTTGTTTTGAATATCTCAGATCCTACATGCTATGAAGAAGTCAGAAAGCAAACCGTATGGAATTCGGCAATGAATGAAGAGCTTAATTCCATTGAGAAGAATAGAACGTGGGAGTTGGTAGAGCTACCAACTGGCAAGAAGGCTGTATCTCTGAAGTGGATATACAAGACTAAAGTGAATTCAGATGGCCCAACTCAGAAAAATAAAGCATGACTGGTGGCAAGGGGCTATACTCAAAGCAACTAGGGATCAATTATGAAGATAGTTTTTCACCCGTGGCAAGGATGGAGACCGTGAGGACCTTCATATCGGTAGCCGCAATCAAGAAATGGACAATATATCGCTTGATGTTAAATAAGCTTTTCCGAATGGAGAGCTGAAGGAAAAGGTCTATGTAAATCAACCCCAAGGTTTTGAAGGAAAAGTAAAAGAAAGAATGGTATATAAGCTTAACAAGGCACTATACGAGCTCAAGCAAGCCCCTCGAGCCTCGGTATAGAAAATAGATGCCTATTTTGGTGAGCAAGGATTCACCAGAGTCCGAATGAGCACACATTGTACAAGAAAAAGAAGGATGATGGAAATGTTTTGCTGGTGTGTCTCTATGTTGATGACATGATCTATATGAGCTCCTCGACATAATTGATTGAAGAATTCCAAGATACTATGAAGAAAACTTTTGAGATGACTCGATCTTGGACTATTAAAATAGTTTCCGGGTTTACCAATCAAGCAGACCGGAGAAGGTGTTTTTATATCACAACAGAAATATGCGTAAGATCCGTTAAAGAAATTCAATATGTTAGCGTGTAATACACTCAATACACCCATGAATTTAAATGAAAAATTACGTAAGGTTGATGGTTCTTCTCCATCAAATCCATGGATTTACGTAAGTCTAGTAGGTGGACTTATTTATTTAAGTCAACCTCTCATCAACCATGCAACCCAATAGACAGCCTACAACGTCAAGAAAGGAGGAAAAAACTTAGTTCTCGGGAGTTGGCTAAGACGAGTGTCTTAAAGATAGGGTCAAGTACGAGGCGATTTTGCAGGACCCCACTTCAAATGTGCAAGATCATTTCTTGCCTCAAAGGGAACTCATGTGTGAATGTCATGGTTGCACATGAGACTAGAGAAATTGCACCGGATGTGCACACGAACTCCAATGTGGACCCACCCAATTGAAAGGCCCAAATCCTAATGTAGATCACTCTAATCCTACTAGTTTGGGCTTAAATCATGACATCAATGATCAAATTATAGGTTCAAATCAAAGTCAGATTTTAGGGTTTCAAAATTTAGAGTCCAATTTTAAAGAGCTGGACTCTAATCAAGCTCGGAATCCATCCTTAATACCGATAACGGACATGTGCCAAAGCTACCTTTTATAGACATTATACCAACAAGCTTTGAGTGACATTTATTGGTAGGTATTTGGACCTTAATTCCCATTGGGTCTTCAGACAATTTTAATACAAACCCTCTTACAAACTCGAATATTGTGCCTTGTCAGAGGTTCAAATGGAGATAGTTCCCCGCGAGGCTCCATCCCCGGCCACCCATAGTAAAGAGGTTCAATGCTCAAACACTAAGAACTTTGCTTCGGATCGGCCAAGAGGGAATAGCTTAGTATTTAACTTCGCCATGAAAATTCAATGATTGCTTGAGAAGAGCAATTTTAAACGGATGACATCCCCATTGACTATTTATGCACACAAAAGTCACCCATTGCATCAACGCAAGTGCACGGGCCAAGTAATATAATAAACTCAAAGGATCGGGTTGTCAAATCACAGAAAGAAGAAGTACAAGTAGTTGTTTCTTCTCTATTATCTAGCCTAATAGATGTAGTGTTGTAATGATATAATGTACAAACTAATGAGTGTCATTGATAGGGGTGCAGGGATAAAGCAGAAGGGAGTCTCAATCAAGAAAGATGGGCTATCTGGACAATACTCCCCCTAAAATTCAGGTATTAGGAAATGGATTTACAAGTGTTTCTAGACGACTAATTGAGTTATGGGTATTCTAAAAATATATCTATCTCTCGCATCCAGGCCATTAGTAACTAGTTCCTTACGAGGTCAAGGCGAAGACTTCTCTCAACAAATCACACCACATATGATTGCTTACTCTAAGGATCCCAAAGATATAACCGATTCCTAAGAGTAGATCTAACCCCGCCTCGGGGTGAAAGACTCTTAAACTTCTTTGAGATTCTCGTGGAGAATTCTTTCGACTTTTCATACCACATATGGTTACTTAGAACTTAAAAAAATACAAAGATAGGAAATATCCCGTCCAAACAAAAAGGGAACACTCCGCTATCTCACAGCTTACCCTCTCAACCTTTTTCACTCGTGATAATTCTAGACCTAGTGGTAATTTCTCGTGTCATTAGGGTAAATAAAACATTCAATTCAATTAATACTGGAATTAAAAGAACATGCAAGCATTAAAAACGTGAGAATGAAATTCAATAAATTGAAATCAAATAAAAACACAATGTAAATCAAATTAAAACAAGAATTCTATGGTTCACATGTTCGAATACCCGCTAGGGATTTAGCTCTCCATGGAGCAAGATACAAAACAAATGATAAAGAGATAAGAGTTTGTAAAAGCCATAGAAATTAATCGCCTTATATCTGCAACGATAGCCTTGATGGTTTGTTTTGATGCCTGGATGGAATCCCCTTTAAAGCTAGGGTCACCGATGGCCTTCTTGATGCTATGACGGAGGAAGAATTGTTCCAAGTTGGTGAAGAAACACCCCTTTGGCCGTAAAAAACTTCTTTCCAAACCCTAACAGCCTTGCCTCTTAAAAGTCGCCCAAAAGATCCCTAAAAATATGGCAAGGAGGCCTTTTATAAACTACAATCGGGGCTCACATGCGCCCCTACATGGCTATGTACAACAGCCACAAGACCATATGAAAATTCCTCACGGCCGTGTATAGTAATTTACTATAGTCACAATGCATGAATTCTTCTTTGAGTTCACACGGCTGGGCGCATGCTCATGTTGTAGGCGTGTGGCTTTTTGCCCTCCGAAATTGGTAAGATCCTTATTGAATTCTGCACACAAGGGGGGACACAAGTGTGTGATTGCCTTCGTGCCGCTCGAGCTCACATATTGCCTTGAAAATCTCCTCGAAGTTGGTACACACACCCAAGTATGTGGTCACGGGTCATGTCTTGATCTTTAGTCCACACAAAAAGGGTCTCAAAAAGTGTTACCATGCCCTATCTTTGCTTCTCTTATTCGTTTTACACTTTCATAGCCTTGTTTGCACAAGAGAACACAAAGTACACTTGATGAGAGATAAAACCTGATAGAAGTAATGTTTAATGTATGTAAAATATTATGATAAAACATGTATAAACAAGCACTTATCAACTACAAACATCCCTTAGACCACTAGACGTAGTGAAAGGCAAAAGAAGCCATACACTAAGGTGCAATGAGGAGGCAGATTATATAGCCCACCCTCCACGCTAGACCAAGAAGAGAGGCACCTATGAACCTCCATCAAAAGGTACTACTCAAACCCCCTCATTCTTTTTCCTCTTGGTATGATTTGCAACATGGTAAATATGTTTTAGCTTGGGTATTTTCTTGCATGATTCTCAATATAATAAATTAGACTGTTTTAACAAATTATATCTATTAAAGGCAGAGCGTTCTACCCTACCTACAAGGCAGGAAAAGGAGACATCCTAAGTGGGCCTAGGTTACAACCTCTTTCATAGACATCATTACTTGGAATGTTAGGGGTTTGTCCAGACCCGACAAAAGATTCTTTGTTAGGGATACTTTGGAACTTTTTCAAGCAATGGTTTGTTGCATCCAGAATTAAAGTTGACTCAAAGTTAACCAAGAAATGTGGTCATCAATAGAGGGACCTGATTGTAGGTTAGATCGGCTCCTTACTTAAAGGTGAAATGATTCAAGTTCGTCAATTTTGTTTAACTATTGAATTCTCAAATCATATGGCTCATAGATGTCTTTGCACTTCCGCTTACGGACCTAATGATAGGATCCTCAAACAATAATTTTGGGATGAGGTCTCGTGCAAGCAATGGTGGTCGATCACTCCCCCGTTGATCGGCCGTAATTTCGGCGCCGCTTTTCCTCGACAGCCAACAATAGGGGTACTCCAAGTAGAGATGACATCCTTCAAGCACGCCTCTCATGAGAGATCTTAATCTAATAGAGCCTCCTTCTAATGGCATGCATTTCACATGGACCGATAATCAACGAGACCTAATTTGGGTCGCTTGAACGGTTTTTGGTTAACTCGGATTAATTATCCCTTTTTCCTAGGGTCAGTCAATTCTCCCTACCAAGGTTTGATTCAAACCATACCCTTATTCATCTGACTCTTGGTCCCCACATCTTCAAGCCTCACATTTTCCGTTTTGAAGTGGCTTGGTGTACTGTTGAAGGTTTCAATGAGCTCACTCAAACTTGGTGGGAAATAGGTCCCTCCTCCACTCCACTAAGGCATCTATTCTTGTTAATGGTTTCTGAACAATTATGTTAGATACAAGCAGGGCCTTAGGCAAGATGACCCTATATTCCTCTATTATTTGTGCTAGTTATGGATGTACTAAACACTATGTTCTGGCACACCCTTTCTTCAAGAATTTGATTCGGAGTACCCTTACGGAGTCACCGGAATAAGAGCCATTTTCATTATGCAGATGATTTGATAATCTTAATAGCAGGAGGCATTGAGGATATTCATATTATAAACCTTAGGGTATATTAGGTTTGACTATAAATTTTCAAAAACCTATATTTACTCAATAATGCAAAATGGCTAATACCCCGAAATCTCCCACTTCCAAACCCCGAATTGCTCTACGTGTCTCATTCATTTTACTTATCTTGGAATCCAAATTTCTGGGAGACAACCTTGACGCCAAGATTAGGATACTCTCATCAGAAAGTCAATTCAAGACTCTCTGCTTCGAAATCCATGACACTTTCCCTAGAAGGCAAAATCATTCTTGTTAATTTAGTTCTAATTGCCATCCCAACATATTGGATGTCTATTTATAAACTTCCAACCTGGGTTTCCGACAAGATTGATAAGATCCACCGTGATTTTTTATTGCGGGGTTCGAACATCTTGCAAAAAAGGCTTCCGATTAGTCAACTAGAAACCCCTCTATAAACCCCGTGATAAGGAGGGATGGGGTATTTTAAGTTTGGACAATTTCAACTCCGTCCTACTAAGAAAATGGTGGTGGAAAATTCGACAGATGATAGTTGGTGTGGATCCTCAATTATATCTTACAATTACTTCCAAAGATGATCCTCCCCCGAATCTATTCTTAAGACCACCGTTAAGGAGATCACAACCAAGAAAATCCTTCTTTTGAGGAGTTCTTTCAAGTTGTTTGCCGGCTTTTAGGAATGTATCTCTCATAACATTCGTAATGGATCCTCCACCCTTTTCTTGTTTGATAGCCGGCTAGGAGGATTCGCTCTTAGACATCTTTTGGCATGAAGCCTTTTTAGTTTCTTCCCCGCCTTTTGGTATGGTCAACAATGTTGCCTCTTCCCTCCTTTAGCTTTTGAAGGATATTGACTCTTTCATTGAAGATTGCCGTTATAGGATAGGTAGTGACTCCAAAGATAATAAAAACTAGAGTATTAGCCCAAATGGAGTCGTCTCCGTTAAATCTTTTGATAATTTCGTAGTTGATGGTGGTACTCAATGCCAAGCAAATCGGAGCATTTGGAGAGGTGTTTTCCTAAGAAGGTGAAGGCTTTTTGTTGCCTAGCTTGGGATAACAAGATCGTCACTCGAAAAACTTAGCTACAAGAGGCCGCAATAGACTTCCCACAACTACTTGCGTTCTTTGTTACACAAATATTGAAACAAGAGGATCATTTATTCATTTATTACCCCTTTGTCAAATCCATATGGACCCACTTTAGCCGAAGTTTGGGACTACTCCGCAGTCCTAGTTCATTAGTATACATGTGGGGACTATGGAGGTCTCCACTTAGTGGGACTACTAACGAAATCGGGGTTTGATTTCTAGAGTCGTTATCTAGAATGTGTGGCTAGAAAGAAATAAACGCCTTTTAACACTTGTTTTCTTGTTTTCTTTGCTTTTATTTGTAAAATTATTCATATGATTATCTTTTAGATATGTGCAAGCACCACAATCTAAACGTCAAAAGCTAGAGGAGGCAACCAACACAAAGGAAACGAAGCCTAGAGTTTGTGAATCCCATAGAGGACGAGACTAGCAACTCTAGAGAGGCTCTTGAGAATATCGGCGACAAAATCGGCCCCGTCTCGATTAGTTTTTTTATGAATGCTTTTCTAGTGGTCTCTTGCCCTAGGAGGCTTTTTTTATATTTGTTTTCTTCAAGTGCGGCTTCGTGTTTCTCGGCCCACGCTTAGTGAATCTCTTGTTGTTCTTTTCTTCCCGTTTTTGTTATTTTTTTCTAGACCTGCATGTTTACTTATTTAATTAATGTGGGTTATCCAATTTTTTTCAAAAAAATCCAATATGAGAAATGATGAGACTTGGACGCCTAAAAAAAGAACTTTGTGAATGAAATCAAATGCTTGCAAATGGGATATGTCAAGAAATAACTGCTTTCGGAAAAGTTTATATCAACCATGGTTTATTGAAGATTTCTTAAAATTCGTAACAATCATGGGAAATTTGGCATGTGAGTTGCTCGAATTCTCCAACCGAGCGCCTTAAACTTATTCCACCAGCTCATTATTATAAAATTAAATTATTAATAAATTAATATATTGATTAATTAAACAATTTTAGTATTAATAACTATCTAATAGTAGTTAAAAAGGTAAAACTATGATAATAAAATAGTTAATTTTAATCAGTATCAATTGACGATTTCAAGTATGTTGGGCTCATATACATATTTTTCTTCCAAACCAATCGATTTTCAAAAAATATATCATAAAACAAACAATTGTATTCACCAACCAAACACAATTTTAGTTGGATCAACCACAAGAGGAGATACAAATGATAGTGATGCCAAGCATAGAGACAAGAAAGCTGTGTTAAATTGGCAAAAGGATAAACCATGAATAAAAGGGTTTATTTAGTGTTATCAAGGGATGAATTGCCAAGAAAAAAAAATAGAAATTGTGAATAGGTAAAGGAATAGTTATGCAAGTCACCCTAACTAGTTTTGGATATATTTATTCATGTTATATGTATGATACAAGAATAAGTTCTCCATCCCTTTATCTATGTTTTCTGAAGTGACATTTGCAAGTAAATGTCTTTTATCATTGTTCCAACTAAATATGACTTGCTTTAATCGAACATGACTTGTCAAACAATGAGGACTTGGAAAGGTGGTTTGAAACAAGAATATCACTTAGGCAATTATGTTGAAGATAGGGGTAAAAAGAAAAGAACAAATGCTAGTAACATATCATTTTAAAAATAGTATATACATATAGATATTCAAATAGACTGCCAACTGCTCTCTCAAAAGGCCATACTTCTCGGTTACCAAGCTATACTCGACCTCATACTATGCCATGCTTTGTTCTATGCTCCTGGCATATCTTTTTTTTTTTTGCTGGAAGGAGCTCCAAGAGCTACACACTACTAAAACATCAGAAAATAAAAAACTTAAACTTGTAGCAACAGCTGCCTCTTCAAGCCAATGCGGCCGATGCTCTCCCTCGTGATACAATGAAAGACTTGGGTTTCTTTTAGCAAAGTTAGCAAGGTCATCTCGCTATTCCATTGAGCTCCCTTGGGCAAGTAATGGATATCTGTCTTTTCTTCTTGAAGTAGCATTTGCTTAGTCCTTTGAATATCATTTTGAGCTTCCCGGCAATTAGAAGGATGTTGCCCTCCCAAGACTTCTTTAGCTCAAATGCAATCTGTATATATCCCGTCAACCTTCAACCCTCGCAGCCTCGCATTGCTCCACAGCCCATCTTTATCGCCAACACTTCGGCTTGAAGGCTTGATTCAGCCTACTAATGGTCCAAAGACTCGCCATCACAATTGTTCTCTTCCCCGCGAATTGCAATGAATCCTACACCACCCACATTAGTGTTAATTAGCCATGACGCATCACAAAATATAACAATTTGATAATAAAAAATTGAGAGGTTAAGAAACTCCCCGATTCCTCCTCCGGCTCTCGTAAAATAGTCCCGTGACATCCGTAATGCTTGCGTAAAGATCCGATGAGGATGCCATCGCCTCTTATTGAAAACTAGATTGCACCTAGCTTTCCAAACACTCCAAGCACAAGTTGCTATCAAAGCTTGAAAGGTTCCAAAACAAGTTTTGCCAATACTCCCCCCGCGTTCTCTAGCCGCCTACAATCCATCCAATTTCCAAATGTACTATAATTTAACCCAAGATATTCAGACAAAGAAAATCCAAAGATTTTGTAGTAACTTGGCAATCATTCATTAAGTGCTCTAAGGTTTCCCTATTTAGACCACACAAGCGACAAGAAGTTTGAGGCCCAATGTTTAGATTGCAGAGGTATTCAAAAGTAGGGATTCTACCATGAAAGGCTCTCCACAAGAAAGTTTTAATCTTGGGGGCAACAGCAACCTCCACAAGCTTATACCACCCATCCCACCCATCATCACCATAAGCCCGATCTTTATTCAAGTGTTTATAAATAATATTAGACATTGTCCCATTGCAAGCAGCACCTTTCCAACACCACACATTGGGCCCATTGGCATTAAAAGTAATATTACTAATCAGATCCCAATTGATACCATTCCCAAAAGTATTTTCAATCATACTCCTACTCAACCCATTCCCACACGTAACATGAGAGAAATTAAGGTTTTCATCAAGAATATTCATGTTCAAAAAGGTGGGTTTTAGAGATATAGGTACATCAAAAATCCAAAGCAATGGTTCATAAAATGAGTGTCCTCTTGATTACAAACTGCTATGATGAATGTTAGGATTATGAGTTTCAGCAGCCTTTAATGAGCATCCTAAAGAACCATGAAATTCTAGCTTGCCCGGGCTTATCCCAAAGATTAAGCTTGCCATATTTGAGAAGAATGATTTGAACCCAAATGTTATTCTTTTGATTCAAAGCACAATGAGAACATTTTTGGCCATAAGAGCAGTTTTAACATGCCTTAAGTTCCTAATTCAGCCTTATCTAGTGTAGTAATGTTCCAATTCATGGATTGGAATGTGCCACCAAGCAGTGCCATTACCCCAAAGGAAATTTTTAGCTAACTTGGAAATCGATTCCGGAATTGAATCGAGCACAAGATAGCAAGATAGAGGATACATTGGAATAGACATCAAGGAACTATTAACCAGATAGCCTTACCAAAGCAAGTGAAACAAAGACGAGGGTTCCAAGAATTAAGACTAGCTTTTGTTCCCGTCCACCAAATTTTGGAAATGGTGGATAGAGAGCCCGTGGGGGGAAATAAGCATCCTAGGTATTTAAAAGGGAAAGTACCGGTTTTCATGCTAAGGATATCCTCAATTCTAGCCCTAATTTTGTTGTTGCACCACCTAGGAAGATATATAGCAGATTTAGTGGGGTTTATCTTCCGCCCCGTAAGGTTCTTATACATTTCAAAGGTCAACCTACAATTCTTGGCAACCTTGCGGGTTGCATTAGAAATAACAACTAAGTCATCAGCAAACATTAAGTGATTGAAGTTATTGTCCAACCTAGTATCAAACCCGAGAATTAAATTCTGCCGCAAAGTAAAATTAAGCATAGCCGAAAGGTTCTCGAGACACTAAAAAAGACATAAAAGGGGATAAGGGGTCCCCTTGTCTAACTCCCCTTTGGTTTCCAAACCAAGTAGAATTCTTCCCATTAATTATAAATGAAAAAGAAGTACCGCCGATACAAGTTTGGATCCAAGAAATCCAAGTTTCATGAACATTCATAATCCTAAGGGTGGCAAGGATAGCATTCCACTCCAAGGCATCATAGACCTTTTCTACATCAATCTTAAGGAGCATCCAAGGGAGGGATTGAGAGCTCGAACTCTAAAGAATGAGCAATTTCTTGTAAGGCAATAATGTTGTCAAAAGTGGATTTACCGACTAGAAACCCACTCGCTCATGGCCAATAAGCTTGTGGATAACAAGTTTAAGCCGATTAGTAAGAATTTTAGAAATGACCTTGTAACACACATTGCATAAAGAAATGGGTCTGAAATCACTAACCAATCTAGGGGACTCTTTTTTAGGGCTAAGAGCCACAAAAGTTTGGCCCCAAGACTTAGGAATCTTAGCAGTTTGAAAGAAATAATTAATAGCTTCAAAGAGAGGAATCTGGACTAAGTCCCAATAGAACAAATAAAATTCAACATTTAAACCATCAGGCGCTGAACTCTTGCCTTTAGGCATTGATTTCAGAGTATTATAAACCTCAGGAAGAGTCACAGCATTTGTCAGCATTCTGTTATCCACATCATCTAAACAAGGAAGATCATTAGGCAACCTATGAACTAAATCAGTCACAGAAAGATTATTAGAAGATGTCCAAAGCTTAGCATAAAAATCATTAAACACAGAAGCAATGGAATGGACATCAGTGGGCAAGGTATCATTGTCATCAGTAATAGTAGAAATTTTATTCTTATGGTTTCTGATCTTGGCATGAGGATGAAAAAATCTAGTATTGAGATCCCCATTCTTGAGCCACAACATCTTGGCCCTTTAAGCCCACCTAATAGTGTTCTGTCTTAGCAGAGCTGCATGCTTATTATACAAGCATTTAATTATAGTATTGTAATTATCAGAGTAAGCAGTAGAGCCTTCTAGAGTTTCAAAATGAGTAATCTCAAGTTCAGTATTAGCAATGGCAGTATCTAAAGGAGTTAGCTTAGAAGATCTCCAACTAATAATGTTCTTTCTAGTACGAGTGAGAAGGTGACTAAAAGCATGCATAGGGTTGCCATTAGGACTATAATTCCAAGCTTTCTGAGCATGTTGATGGCATCCATCATAAGAAAACCAAAAATTATCGAAACGAAAAATATTTTTCCTATAGTCCGTAACATAATACTTACAAACAAGAAACATGGGAGAATGATCTAAACCATTTCTAGGCAAATGACGATTGAAAAAAGACTCAAAATAAGATAAATAGTCATGATTAGCTAAGAAGCTGTCCAGTCGGGCCCATCTCCTAGCTAAACCACCTTGATTATTACACCAAGTATAAGGTTAGCCCTGAAAACCAATACCGAAAAGCTGACATTGAGAAACAAAATCAGAGAAATGCTTAGACTTAACTCGATAATGGTCAAAAGTACCTCCTTTATGCTCACTTTGATCTAATATAGCATTAAAATCCCCCAAAAGAAGCCAAGGGAGGTTGAGCTGGGGAATAACAGATAACTCATGCCAAGCAAGCTTTTGATTATAAGAATTTTGAGAATTATAAACTATTGACAAAATCCACTCCTTAGGATAACTATTAGAAATGATTAAATACAGGGAATGATTATTATAAGCAATAGGGGTGATTTTACCAACCTCCTTTTTCCAGAGAATGGTAATGCCACCCAATCCCAATTCTCGGTAAACTTGTTGCAGAAATGAGTGGCGCGACCTAAATCGGCTCTAGTTTCCACCAAGTAGATAATATGGGGTTGAAAAGAGCCCATAAGGGCTCAGATTCTGCTAATTTTGTCCTTACCTGTAGAACCCCTGCAATTCCAACACATAATTTTAGAAAAATCAATATTCATAGCTAACATAAAGAAAACAATCAAACCAGATGAGACAAGGCCCAAAAAGGGGTTCATTGAACATCTGCAGGGCTCTCAACTCGGCCCTTTTTTTGAGAAGAACTGGCTTGCAAATGGCCTCTTCGTGCTAGAGCTTCCATCTTGGCCTCCTTTTGCACTTGCATAAGTGGCTTATCATCATCAAATAACTCTTTCGATGGAGATCCCCCTTGAGTCTCCCCAACATTCCCCAAGCTATCATGATTTTCCAACAGACTGATCAAACTGAAGGCTTGAGACACTCGGATTACAAGGCGAGTGTGAGCTTCCATCATGCAGGTGTCAGTCGTCGACCTTCATTTGTCAGGATTTACCGGCATGATTAAACAGCGCATGAGGCAAATCTGAGAGGATCTCTATCCCGTCGGGGTGCGTTGCTTCGGAGCTTCTTCAACGGTCGGAAATCGCTCGCTGATCACCGCCAAGGAAGTAGAGCCGTTGGGAGGTGATAGCCGTTTACACCTTTGTTGTGAATTAGGCTAGGGTCCTCCTCTTCCAAGAAACCCTCACACGATGCCTTCCCGGATAAGGACCGTGCCCGTCCCGAGACTCTCCGATTCCGCCTCCACGTAACCCTCCACGTGAGCCACGCGTCATTCTTTCCCCTCCAATCCCTACCACCCGAGCGCCGAGTTGTCCCGACAACCCCGCCCCGGCTCGGGAACCCCGGGTTCCGCCGTCGTCCCCCTCCATGGCCTCTCGCTATGGTGGGGACCAACGATAAGCCACTTCCCAAAACCATCGTCATCCTCTTGGGATTCTTGCATCCCCACGTCTTTCTGTGACCTCTCTTCTTCAAGCTTTTGAAATTCTGAAGGCAAATGAAATGGATCAAGTTGCATTTCCTGATCTTCATTATCCCCTCCTTCCTTTCTTGAAACACTATCATCTTGCACTCCATCTAAGACAGTACCAGAGGTTAAACAATCAGCACCTGTGTGCCCAATTTGTCCACACTTGAAATAGAATAATGGCAGTCACTCGTAAAGAATGGCTACCAACATTTCATCTTCACCTTCTCCAATCCATAAACCCCTTTGAATAGGCTTTGACAAATCGATTTCAATCCAAAGCCGTGCATATTTCGCACGTCCAACGTTTAATGTGGGGTGGTTCACATTCCTGGTGTGATCGTCGATCCTCAAAACTGTTCCAAGAATAGATCCCAAGCTTTCGAGAATGTCCTCCTCCCAGTACTCCACCGGGAGGTGATGCAGTTGGACCCAAACTGCTGCCATTTCAAGCTTCTCGAGTGCCGGCTGAAAGTTCATTCTCTAGGGGATGACTTGCAGAACCACACTGTTCACCGTCCAGGGTCCCTCCCATAAGATCTTATCCGCCATTTCCGAAGTCTGGCATCTGATGTAATAAAATCCATTTGGCAAATTGGAAATGGAGAATTTCCCATAATCCTTCCACATCCTCGCCAACACTGGGTGCACTTGATCGAGGGACAGAGCTCGACCCAAGAACTTCCCATATAAAGCCCCTTGCATTCTATCCTGCAACCTCATGTGAAACTCACCATTCGGTTTGAAGCATTTATGTCGAATCGCTTTGAGACAATCAAAGTTGACCTGAGTGTTCACCACCTCGTTGCAGAAAACTTTTTCAGTTGTCTCTCCGGTCACCATCCGAGCCCAGGATTTCCCCACTGGGATTCCTGGCCCTACATGTGGTTCAGAAGCAGACGACATAGGCGGTGTATGCATCTTAGTTCCACCCCCACTTGCCATTGCAAGTGAGGGAAGATGAAGGAGAACTGGCTTGCCCCGAGAGCGAAGAGCGAAGAGTGAGGAACCTTAAGCGAGAGTGATTTAGAATATTACCATTGTTGCAAGAGTTGACTCCCTTGGAGTGACTAGAGAAACACAACTTTGCTCCTGGCATATCTTGGGAGCCCTTTGGTTTCAAAAGCAGCAGCTATGGCCCTTAGTTTTTCTACCAGTACGTCCTAGTATTAATATTATTACTGCATGAGCCTGCATTTGTTGGTAGGTGAAACTTGTTTCTCTAACCTTACTTTCTCATCTTTTTGAAGTCTAAGGGGGTGTTTGGTTCGCCAAAGTGGAGACCGAAGTGACTGAAGTGGGAGCTAATATAACACTTCTATTTGTTTGGTTCCCCGAAATGTAAGTCGAAGTGGGGAAATGGATACTTCCAAAACCTCTCATTTTACTCTTTGACTTCAGAAATTTTTTTCCCAATATGGGATTTCGGCATCCCACTCCACCCATTTTGTATACTTTTATAAATCTTTTATTTTTTTTATAATTTATTTTATTTTTTATTTTTATTGTTTTATTGTTTTTTTTATTTTTTTATTTTTTTTAATTTTTACAACAAAATTAAAATATAATAAATAATTTATTTATAAACCAAATTTTCATTTTTTCACTCTTACAAAGACAAAAAAAAAAATCATAATTTAACATTTTCCTCCACCAAACATAGGGAACTAAAGACTTCCAACCGAAAAGCTCACTTCAATGGAAGTCACACTTCCCGACTTCCATCACTTGGGTTGATCACTTCGAACCAAACACACCCTAATTATACTAGTTAATGTTGTTGTATTGTGGCTAAGATTTTATTGTTTTTCAATGGAACATTTTGAATATTCTATGTTAGTATCATTTTGATAGAGATTACTAATATACTTCAAGTCACCAATAACGAATAATCAAACATGAACCGGGTTTCACGTAATGATGATGGTGGTGAAATGGAACCAATGGGACGTTTATCAATTTTCTCACATCCCGGGAAATTCTTGGCGCAAAGCCATTACTTCGATATCTATCGGATGATGAGTACTACGCTGTAGAGTTATATGTTCTAATGAATTGCATGGTGGTCACCCCTTATATCGAGTAAGTGCTTATGATGAGAAGCTACAATGTTAATGGTTATGGTTTTTATAAAAATTTGTCCGACATTAATAATTTTTTTTGTAATGATAGTACGTTCGATGAAATGATTAAAGGAGATTTTCCTTATATAACCGAAGGTGAGTTAGAGAAAGTGCAAAATACAAGATTTGCACAATGGTTCAAAAACTATGTAAGTTCTCTTATTTTGTCTAATTACCATTTTGGACACCATTATTTTAATAAATAGAAACTAATTTATGGTTTGCGCTACAATAGGTTCAAATCCACAAAGATGATATTGATTGTCGTCTTATTGAGATTTCCTATGGCCTGCTCGCAGAATAAATTGTTTTAGAGGATACTTCGTAAATGGTTTCAAGTTCCATATAAAGGAATATGGGGAAACCAAAAAAACAATGAACAGTGGGGTTCTTGTCAAAGGGAGTTTCTACAATGACTATGACCGTGACTTTTAGGGTATTTTGATCGATGTCATTGAGATGGAATATTTTGGTGCTGCAAATAGGGTTGTACTTTTTAAATGCCATTGGTTTGACACAGAAAAATGTATTAGGGTACATCCTACCCATGGCCTGATTGAAATTAAGCACACATCAATTCTTCGTAGTAATGAACCATTTGTTTTAACTGCACAAGCTACACAAGTTTATTAAAGTGGGTATCCATCAACTTTAAAAGAAGGATGAGATTGGTGGGCGGTGTTCAAAACAAAGGCTAGGAGCACTTTTAATCTTAGCCCAACTGTAGCTGATAGAGAAAATGAGAATGATTTTAATAGAGGGGTATATCAAGAAGTCAAGTATTTGTTCCAAGATCTCGTTATCCTTTCGGAAGAACTTGATGACCCTACAGCTTTAGTCAATGGTGAATTCGAGGAAGTGAATTCTTCAACAATGGCGGATGATGGTGAAGACAATCAAGATATGGACCTGATGGTTTTCAAGAAGAAGATGGATATAGTGTTGAGAGCAGTGATGATAATGACACTGAATATGGATTGCAACATGAAGAGCATGAGTTTGCATCATCTGATGATGAGTAATTAGTTATAAGAAATGTCTTTTTATTAGTATTGTCCATACATATTTCATGATAGTATCGCATGTTCCAATATCTTGCTTATTAATTTGAGGATAATATCATATGTTCTAATATCTTGCTTAATGTCATATTACAAATTTTGAAAATGTGAAATTACGCTTTAAACTCCTTATATTTGTTTGACATTCTTATTTTTTTTATATATGTCTAAGCTTTTTATTTTTATATTTGACAAAATGTAGCTTATTAGATTTGGCATCATGAGAAACATAAAGGAACAAGGTAAAGGGAAAGGCAGAGGTAAACCGAAGTCAACATTAAATCATGATGTGCCTCAGAGGGTGACTAGGACATCATCTACATTGCCTCCAATATCGCTTTTATCTATTGAGACACCTTCTTCACCTCCCGAAGTGTAGATAAATTTGCAATCCGCCTCTAATCCCCGGCCCTACCCCATCTTCTGACTCTATTAGTGATGGATTTTTTATGGGTGAAAATGATGGGCCTACAAGATCAACTAATAGGGGGTCTAGTGTGGGACTAGTCTACCCTCCAAATCCAGATGATAGAATGCATTTGACACCAATAAATGCAGAGTAAGATCTATCATATCTAACATGTTTTAGTAGTCACAAATTGTACTTTTCTGTGTTTAGTATGCCACATAAGTTTTTGATGCGTTGCGTTTTAGTGTTTTTGTTGAGAGGGTGGGCACTACGATAGTTACGTGCATTATGAAGAAACATTTTAAAGGTCCATGGCCAACATAGAGAAAAGTTCCTAATGATGTGAAGGAACTGATGTGGAAGACATTTCAAGTATAAAGTTATTATATGATTGGTTTGTTTAGGTTTGTGGGTTATTTAATTTCTAGATTTGTTAATGCCATTTTTTTTAGGTGTATTGCAAATGGAACCCAGAATATAATTGGAAGATCAAATGTGTGTTTGACAAGACCGGTAAGACACGGTTGAGGGACATGTTAGCGGACGAGAGGGTGAAAGCAATGAAAGAAGTTGGTGCCTCTAATATTAGAGAATGCAAAGGAATGGAAAGGGAGTGGATCGCAAAGGGTGTGTGGGATAGCCTCATTGACAATGAGTGGGGAATAGAAGCATGGCAATCCAAATCAGGAAAAGCAAAAGCAAATTGCTTAACTAGAAAAAGAAGGTAGCATTACAAAGCACACGGGAGGTTAGCGCCGTTTTGCCGTTCATGGTATCAAGCTAGTATGTATATACATTTTAGTAATATCGTATGATAGTATCCTATAGATGTGTAACTAATGAACATATTAGTGGCAATTTATGTGGAACTAACTCGGTATTATGTGCACTACTTAATACTTAATACCATGCAAACATACATGTAATTTTGACTTACTATTACTTATCAAGTAGCATGTTCATTATCTTTGGAAGTCATCAACTAAATGACAATTAGGTTAGTATATGTTAATGCTATTTTAATTTTATCTCGTGTTTCTACAATTGTAATGCAAAGATGAGAAGCTAGGTAGAGAGGTAGCATATTTTGAAATTTTTTCGAGCTACTCACAAACACAAGGGCGGAGAGGATGAGTTTGTGGACAATAAGTCAAAAGTTGTCAATGTAGGTAAATTTGAGTCATTTACCAGTTTTTTAAGCTACAAATATTTATTGTTCTTTCATAATTGGCATGAAACCATAAAATGTATTCATTGTTTTTGCTGTACCTATTAATGTTATATTTACTTTTATATGTGTTATAGAAAAAGTATAATGTTGCATTAATTGAGAAATATGGCGATGATGTATCTTCTCATTTGAGTTTTGATGGTCAGTCATGGTCTGATGCAATTGGGTGATTGAAGATAACTCGCACAAAGGTTTATGGCTTTGGGAGCAGAATAGATTCCAGATAGTTGTTTAGCGCATCATCTAGTACTCCAAACAAGTCTGATTCAGCTTGTTAACCTTCCACTTATCAGCCTTTTGAAGCAAATGAATCGGTGTTGCATACCCAGCTTGCAGAGAAAGTTGAGAATCTAGAAAGTATAGTTCTTGATATTCAGCAGGGTCAAGCAGGGCTACAAAGTAAGTTGGACAAAATTCTGGAGTTGGTACAACGCGGTCATCCAACTTTGTTCTCTCAAGGAAGTCAATCCAGAATTAATTCAATGGATGGCACTTCAAGAGATGGAAGAGAAGATGCATAAGGTAGCAAAAATGGCATTTGTAATGGTGTGTTTATCATTTGTTTTCTTAGACTACAATTAAGGGCTAGTTTTTTAAGTCAAGCATTCCCGACTACATCAATGGATGATACTAGTAAAACATACATTTTTTGCTCACTTTTTTTTAAATAGGAGTGATATACTTGCCCTTTGACCAAATTAGAATTGATTGCTTGTGATAATGCCATTAGTGATTTCTCATTTGAGTGAATCCCACATCGTTTCAACATGTTATTGTCCATTTATCTTGTTGCTTTGTGAAAGTATCTCCTGTGACAAACATCATACTCATTTCTATTGGTATGTGAATTTGATTAAGTTGATAGCTTTGGGTTTCTGTGCCACGTCTGCATTATTCAACTTAACTCTAAGGCTTGACTTCCTATTTTTAGTCATTAGTGCTATGGATATGGTTTTTGTTTTACCAATACATGTTGAGTTCTTACTGCAGACTGAACATTTTTGTTAACCTTCCATTCTTACTTTACTATGTGTAAATTTTGCATTCTACCTATCAATTGTTTATTCTGGCATGTCGATCACTACAAATTCCCAACTGTTGATTATTGGTTCTCTTGTTCATGAGGCCTTCTATTGGAATGGAATCACCAACAAGAAAAACGGCCAAAAGTGAGGCAGAGAGAAAGCTTTATGGAGAGACAGTAACTATCATAAACACTTTACCATCGTTTTGGATTGTATTTGTATTTAAATTTTTATGGTTGAAATGAGCAAGGGAACTATCGTTTGTTGGATTGCTAAATGCATTTGATATTGGTATTATGTGCAATACAGGTTTCATGTGTAAAATTTGTATTACAATATATTAGTGATATTTTTTTGACAGAAATATATTATTTAACGACGAAAAAAAGTATTATTTACCAACAGAATTGCAATCTTTACTGATGACAAAGTTAAGTTTATTTGAAATTAAATATTATTCCCGAGATTTTAAAATTTAATATGTTTTACCGACATAAAAATGTATTATTTACCGACGAAAAAATTGAGTTTCTTTGAAATTAAATATTATTACCGACGGAAATTTTATAATTTAATATGCTTTACCGACGGAAAAATTATTGTTTACCAACGGAATTGCAATCTTTACGGACGGATAAATTAAGTTTCTTTGATATTAAATATTATTACCCATGGAAAAAAGAATCATTACCGACAAATTACCGACAAATATGCATCCATTTACTGATGGAAAGAATAATTATTACCGACAGAACTATAACCATTAGGGACGAACACTTCCGTTGGTAATGGTTTAATTATTACCGAAGGATTTTTTTTATTACCGACGGAAGAGCATTACCGACGAGAGAGTTACCAACAGAAAGTTCATCGGTAATGTGTTTTACTGACGGAAAGGCAACCATTACCGACACAGTAATGACCAGTTTTCTTCTAGTGATGCTAATTGCAGGAGCTAACATTAATGAAATCAACAAATTGAAAAAGCAGATGTCTGAAGTGTTTGAGATGAAGGAATTGGGTGTTTCAAAACAAATCCTTCGTATAAGGATTAACAGGGATAGATATGAAGGTACACTTAAATTATCCAAAGAGAAGTATATTAAAAGGGTGTTGAAAAAGTTCAGTCTCCATGATGCTAAGATCATAAGTACATCTTTGGGAAATAACTTCAATCTCACAAAGTAGTCACCTCAAACGGATGAAGATAGGAAATGCATGACTATAGTTTCATATACATTTGCAGTTGGCAATGTTATGTATGCAATGGTATGCACGCAACCGAGATATTGCTCATGCAAAGGAGAGTTGTTAGCGGATTCATGTCTAATCTAGGAAGTGAGCATTGGAAAGGAGTTAAGTGGCTATTGCGCTACTTAAAAGGTATTTCCAAAGTTGTCTTGTGTTACGTAAGGCGAGATATTATTTTGGAAGGATTTTTTTATGCGGACTTGGGTGGTTATTTGGACACAAGAAGAAACTCTTTAGGGTATATTTTCATAGTGAGAGGCACAACCATAAATTGGATGTCTCTACTTAGAGGCTGCAAAAGAAATGATTTTGTTGAAGAGCTCTTTTAAAGAGTTGGACGAGAAACAAGTTGATAATGTTCTTTATTGTGATAGTCAAAGTGTTATTCATCTTGCGAAAAATCCTATGTTTCATGTTATGACAAAACATATTCAGCTGAGGTATCATTTTATTGGAGAATTGATTAGTGGTGGTGTCTTGTCATTGATGAAAATCCTTGGCTCAAACAATCCCGTAGATATGTTGACCAAAATGGTTACTACAAAAAAGTTAAAGCTTTGCAAAGCTTTAACTGGCCTTCAGAGTTGATTGATGAGAAGGCACAACACTACTAGAAGTTGATTATTACAAATTTGCATCCTAATTAATGTTACAGGTGTAATTGTAATCAGCCTCGAAATAAAATATTGTTGGGTATGCGGAGCACGCTTAATGTAATCAGCTCCAAGTGGAAGATTGTTGGGTATGTGGAGTCTTGATTAGTGTTTATTTTTTTTCATACCCAAAGCCCATATGGGAATTTTGATTAGTGTTTATCTTTTCCCTTATAAATATTCTATTATCTTCTTCCTATGGATATTCTATTGTAAAATTCAAATGTGTTGTGAGTAAAATAAATTAATATTAGTGTGGCCGTGGACCTAAGTCCTCAAGACAGAAACACATAAAACTCGTGTGTCTTCTTGTGGGTGAGTTTTCTCTTCTTTTTATTACTTAAATTGCTTGATGCTCAATATGTCTAATGTTCAAAATCTTTTATTGCACGAATTGTCGTCTTGCAGCAGATGGTAGCTTCTACATGTCTTCGTTTTGTGCTTTGCTTTATTTGTAATTTCAGTTTGGCAGTTAGTGTTCAATTGTAATGATTTGCTTCATTTTCTCATCATTATTTAAATCATAAATCAGGAGCTAATTTTTATTCAATGTTGGTTAATCTTGCTTTGGATGTAACAGACATTGAGTTACCTCAGAAGCTAAAATTTTGTTTTCTGAATGTTAGAAATTGATGTTTGAGGACCTGTTTTTACAGCTTTTCTAAAGAGTAGATGTTCCAGTGTCAGATGCATTCATGGTTATTGTTCCTGAAAGCATGTATATATATAGTTTTATAAATATTCCCCAATCTTTGTTGTATAGCTAGCAATGGTCCTCGATAGTTTGACAAGTGTTGACACTTTGGCAATCAATTCGTTCATTTTATTTGTTTATTTATTTTGTGAAAGGTCTCAAGGTTGTCAGCCTAATTAATCCACGCTTCTTGACATTTCTAGTCCAAAGTTTTAAAGATTAAAAGCAATGGTCCAAACTTTTCTTGCATTCTGAAAAATTATGAAATTCTTATGTGAAACTAATAGGTTTACTTCCCTTTTTTAGGATGTACCAAAGAATTTAAATCACTTAAGTAAATCATATATAAATTTCTTTTTAAATAAAAATTATTATATTTATTAACTTGATTTTTCTTCTGTATTATTTATCTTATGGTTGTTTCCTTATCTATTTATTTATTTAATTAGTTATTATTTACTTTTGATTCTTGCTCTTTTACTCTTTATTTGTTTATATTGTTAACTGATGAATTATTTGCTTATGAGTACTTTGAATATAAACTAAGGATGCAAGTGGGGTGGAGAATCCCCGCTTCCTATGAGGACCCGCTCCAACAAGACGGAGATTCCTCGAAATAGCTCCCCCGTGAGGCGGGAAATGTGGAAAAACCCCCTCTCCACACCCCATGGGGATCCCCGCCCCGCTCCCTATTGGATATATATATATATGAAAATTTTGTTTATAAATTTTAATGAAAACTAGTTTTATTATATTAAAAAAATGTTATATTAAAATTAAGATAAAATAAAATAATAAAAACTATTTTAAAATAATTTAATTTAATGTCATATTATAAATATTTTAATATTATTATAATAATATTGGTAAAGTTATGATGATATCTTGATACGTGTGAAATATGTCTTTTACTTCAGTATATAAATATAGCTATAAAGTTTTTATTTAATAAAAATTTAATTTAAAACAATTGAGTTTAGATATGATCCTAACAAAAAAACATTTTGAAACTAAGTTATATATATATATATATATATATACAAATTTGATAAAATTTATAATAGATTTAACGCAAATGTTAGTCATATTTCTAAAGTTCAGCTGATATCTCTCTTTTTTTTCCCTCATATTCTTTGGTTATTTCGTGCTTATAGAACATCTTCTGACATTCCAACTTTTGGCTCTTCATACTACCGATTACTTCATTGGCAATGTCAATGTTCATTTTTTTCACCCAAAAGATGTTTAAATTAAAAAGAAATTTTAATTTCTAGGTCACAATTTTTTGTTTTAAAAAATACTATTTTCATCTAACTTATATTTTGTTTTAATTGTGAAATAAAATCCTATTCAATTTTAAAGGATATGTATAAGAGAAAATATAATTCAAAAATTATATTTTTGCAATTTTGAGATATTTGTTATTTCGGCCCTTATCGAAGCAACCAAACATCCGGATTCGGGTTCAAACCCGGAAAAAAATATAAACCTAAACCCATTAAAAACAAGGGCTTCTCTTTCCTTCTCTCGCCGCTCTCACAAACATCCGGATTCCGGTTTCTCTCCGCTCTCACAAACATATCGTTTCTCTCTGCTCTCACAAGGGCTTCTCTCACCTTCTGTCGCCGCTCTCATAAATATCCGGTTTCTCTCTGCTCTCACAAGGGCTTCTCTCCTAGCGACACTCTCACAAGTATTTCTAACATGTAGCTTTTAATAAAGAATTATTGCTTTGTTTTTTTTGTCTTTCCATATTATTAATGTATTATTCACTTAAATTGATAGACCAAAAATGACTCGACAATGCTACTCAATGTACCCAAAACAATTTTCCACCAATGCAAAGCGCTATACAATTAACACCAAGAGAAGAAAATGTCTCAACTATAGTTGCCTCATCAATCCCTTCTACAGGTCCAAATGAAAAAGAATTAGTTTTGAGTGGTAAACAGGGGTTGAAATCAGAAGTATGAAGTCATTACAAGAGGCAAAAGATTGATGACAAGTGGAAGGCTATATGCAATTATTTTAGAAAAACGTTTGGTAGAGACACAAAAATGGGACAAAGCATTTACATGACCACTATACTATATGTCCACGAAAAAAAGAAAGAGACATAAGGCAAGCATTGTTGAAATCCAAGGTGGAGGCTAGTGGCAAATGGTCACTTGGGACTCATGTCTATGATCAAGAAGTTGCAAGGAAGAAGACAGATACAATGATCATTATGCACAAGTATCCTTTGAAAATGGTAGAACATGTTGGATTTCGAAATTTTCTTAGTTCGGTTCAACCATTGTTCAAGCCTATATCCAGAACTACAATAATAGGTGATATTATGAAGATGTTCGAGCATGAGAACTCAAGAACAATGAAGTTGTTTCATCAAAATCGGAGTAGCTTTGCAATAACTACGGATATGTGGACTTCCAACAATCAAAAGAAAGGGTATATGTTGGTTACCGCACATTACATAGTTGGATTTTAAAAAGCCGAATTACTAGGTAATAATTTTTTTCAACTAGTTCTTCGTCATTTATATTTTATAAATGGTATGTCTTTAATTATATTTTAGTGATTTTCATAAATAGGTTCATTTATGTGCCATGTCCACATACTTCTCAAGTTTTGTGTGAAGTATTTGTGAATTATTTGATGGATTGGAATCTAGTTAACAAGTTATCAACATTGACTTTGGATAATTGTTCTACAAATGACTTACTTGCGAGTTTGATTGTGAATAAGTTGTCAAGTAGAAATATTTGGACAAATGGAAAATTCTTGCATATGCGTTGTTGTTCACACATTTTGAATTTGATTGTTAAATATGGCTAGGATGTGATTAATGATGCAATTGAAAATATTCGTGATAGTGTTGTATTTTGAGTTACTACACCTAAAAGAAGTGAGAAGTTTGAAGAAACTATGCATCAATTAAATATGAATTTTACTAAAAGTTGATCTTAGATTGCAAAACTAGGTGGAATTCAATTTTTTGATGCTTAATGTCGCTATTGGCTATAAGGATGCCTTTAAACACTTGAAACAATGAGATTCTCTTTATAAATGTTGTACATCTGATGAAGAATGGGAAAAGGCAAAGGAGATTTGTGATAGAATGAAGTTATTTCATAGTGTGACTAAGTTATTTTTAGAAACAAAATATCTTACAGCTAACTTATATTTCCTAAGATCTGTTAGATTAGATTTGCTTTGACGAAATGGGTTAGTTGTGGCATTGACAATATTAAATCAATGGCATTATGAATGAAGACAAAATTTGAAAGATTTTGAGATAGAATCCATGGTGTTATGGATATAGCAATTGTTTTAGACCCTAGATTCAAGTTGATGTTGTTGGAGATGTATTTTCTCATTATCTATGGTGCGGATAAAGCAAAATATGAAATTCAAAAAATTTGTACTCTTTGTTATGATTTGGTGGAAGAGTATTCATCTAAATCAAAATTGAACGAATCTAGCGGTGGTGGTTTTGTGGGTAACTCTTCACAAATATTAGCTAATGATGATGATGTGAAATTTTTCAATAACTCGTCAATTATTTGTTACTTCTCATGGGTGTCAAATAGAGAATGTGAAGTCGGGGTTGGATAATTATTTGGATGAGTCTATATTGCTAATGAAAGCTGATTTTGATATTTTGAGTTGGTGGAAAAATGCTTTGAAGTATCCTACCTTACAATTAATTACAAGAGATATTTTGGCAATTCCCGTGTCTACCGTGAATTCGGAATTGGTTTTTAGCACAAGCGTAAGATTCATAAATCCACATCATAGCCGACTTCACCCAAGCACAATAGAAGCGTTGATGTGCGCATAAGATTGGTTGAAAGGTATTATTAATGTTGTTACTTGAATTTATTTCTATTAACTAATGTTATTTATGAGAAATTTGTTTCTTGATTTTCGTTTTTTGGAAGATTCTTGTTCTTAGACTACCATTCAACCTATTTGTTCTACATTTGATTAAGAGGATGATGAGAATTATGTGCTAAATATGGTTTCGTTATAATTTTATTTTTTAACTTTGATGTTATTTATAACTTTATTTATAATTGAAGGAGGAGCTATCATATCAATTATCAAGATGTTAGTGGTTATGGATTCTCAATCTAAATGATTTGAAGAACAAAAAAACAATTAATGAAAATATAAAATTGTTGTCTTAGTTTGGGTATTATGAATTTTATTAATGAATTTGTAGTTTAATTTAATTTTAAATTTTATGTTATTTGTAATAATTAGCTTGTTATTTCACCATACATTCTATTATGTTAATTTTGAGAAATATTTTGTAATAATTAGCTTGTTGTATATTGTGTTATTTATTTTTCATATATGATGTGTATATAGATATGTTATAGAAAAAAAAAAACATTTAGTATGGTGGGGAATCCCCGACCCCTCGGGGATCCCCTAGGGGGAGTGAGTGGGAAGAACTTTTTTTCTGCGGGGAATTTTGAGGTAAGAATCCCTGCCCCGTGAGAAACAGGGATGGGGATCCTATTCCCTGCCCCACCTACATTCATAATAAAAATGGTTTATTTTCTAGAAAAATTGGACCATGCAAGTACTAATATTTGTTTAAATGAAAATTTTAAAAATCCTTAATTTGTAAATTCTAGCATATTTCTGGATCTTTAGAAAAGCAATTATTTTGGCAGTGAAGCTATTTTGTATAAATACTTTTAGCATTCTAACGAATTATGCACTAACCTTTTCAATAAATGGCTACTATGTCGACATGAAATTCTAGAACAGTGACTATAATATCACATTGTTTGATCAATAAAAATATAATGACATGTGATATTTTTATTGCGTTCATCGAAAATAAATAAATCATTTTTAAAATTTTGACTTAGGTCACTAACTATAAACAAATGATTCCAATATTTTGTTTCATTCATAGTAGATTTTGAGACATACATTTGGAATTCTCCTAAGTTCTCAGTTACATTCTATTATTTAACTATGGTTTCCAGATTTTTATTTTTGGTAAATATTTAACTCTAGTATAGAGTATATATGTTAATTCTCATGCTATTATTTTGATATACCTTGTACATGTATTTATCATACTCTTATACTAATTTTGTATTTCTGAAGTCTATATTATCTCAATTATTTTTAATGGTTTACTTATTAGGTTGTTTATTTTTACCCCACTTTGATATCAAGAGTAAGGTTAACCAGGTAATAGCATAGCGGTTATTTGTGAGAGGCAAGATATTCTCTAGAGTAGATATGGTGTTATATGTTATATTTTGCATTTGATGTAGTTCAAGAACTATCACTCCCCGAACTCGACTCACTGGACTCGATGCGTCGACAAATGGCCATATACCCACAAGGTCGACACCAAATGAGCACACAATGCCTCAATACCTGTCTCACAAACATAATATATAACCACGCACTAACTTCACACAACACCAAAGAATTCAATGATTAAAAATAATCAGGTTTATAACTAAGGTCCAAAGCAAACTAGAAGTGCAGGACTCAAATTCTTAAATAAATAACAAATTTATTAACCACAACGAAAAGACTAATCTCATGCTAACCATCTGGTGTTCACTCAATGGTCCACACTAAGCGAGACACCACACACCTACTCCTGATCTGAAAAGAGATAGAACAACTATTTGTGAGCTTAATAGCCCAGTAAGCAACCACTAAAAACAATAACATAGGGATCACAAAAACTCAATAATTTCAAAATCGTACTTAAAAGTAGCGTTATACAGTAAATATTAGAAATGAAACCCAGACATCAGAACATTTCAAACAAATATAAATTTTAAAAATGAATGTGCATATATTTCCCCCAAATAACTAATGCCAAAAAAATAACAGAATTGATATATTAAAACTCGGTGACCCAAGTCAGATTGTCAAAGTTCATTTATTTACTCTGGGCGACCTGAGCCAGATTATCATAGGCCGTTTTTCTCCACCGACGGAACGATGCGAACTATAGTTTTTTATCACAATCAGAAGTTCATGTCAACATAGTCAGTGTTTAATCCCCAACGACAGAGTTATTGCAAAGTTAAATTAGGACTACAAGTTACTATGTCAAAATATGTTGGGTCCAAAATTATTATCAACACAAAAATAGAGAAATTCGGTGATCCCATTTTTCTAATAAACATAACTCAGATTATTTCAAAATATAATAATGCTAATATATGACAATAAAATTTAAAATACAAAATCAATAACTGAGTAAATACATAAGTTTATATATCATGCTTTCCAGTAAACCATTCAATTTACCAACAAATAAATAAATAAATAAATAATCAATAAGTTTTGAAAATAATGATATGCATAGTATCTCAAAACCCAAAACATATAAATATAATATCATAAAATTTTATTTACTATAAAACCCAAAATAATTAAATAATTACATAAATTATTTTCGGTAATCAGAAACTTTATATATGCATATATACGGGTTTATACGTAGTTTACTTACCTAAAAGGTATCCCCAAGCTATAGAATCCCCTCGGACACTCAAAATCAGGATTCGAACAAAGACCCTAAACATGAACATTGCACTTACCTTAAGTTCTAAACTTAAACACAATCATTAACCACTGGTTAACCCTGATCAAGGCTCTAAACACTAACTATGCTAGCAACACCAAAATGCACAATATATTACGTCTTACCCTAACAAGCACCCTAAAATCATACCCACAATTATATATATATGTGTGTGTGTGTGTGTGATAGTGACGGACAAAGCAACAAATTTTAATCAAGCTAAACAGTCATAGCTTCACGTCACATCGAGAGCCACCAAAAGTTTTTCCTAGTTTTCGAGATTCCTCTAACTTCTTGCATACCCCTCCAAAAACCCAAAATCTTTTGATTTCCCAAAACCATTAGAAGTAATTAGTGGATTAGAGCTAGACATAGTTAACTTGAGGCCAGTTAACACCCCAAAACATCATCTTTAAAATGACTTTAAAATCCACTGAAAATTATTGGTCTTTTAGTATAGTCAAAAAGGCATTTCCAATGGATTCAGGTTTCTAACCTTGGCAAAATATGTGACAGTATTGGGTTTTTAAGGAGAGTATCTACAACATCCAACTATGTAGTATTTGCAAAAGCTACACTGTGATTTAAATATGTGCGTCTGTGAATGGTTCAATCAAATATAACTTGGTCGTAAGTTTCTGAATGAGGTTTAACTTCAGAACTATTTATAAGTGAACCATTAAGCAATGACAAACGATAAATCCCACACAATCTAAAGATAAAAACAAAAGAAGGAACATGAATTTTACCGCAACCCTAGATCCGAGAAAGGGACTGCTTACCTCAAAGGAGTAGGGGACAAAAGATTTGACGGTGAGATCCTCTCCTCCTCCTCGTCGCCGGGACTTCACGAAAACCAAGAAAGATGCGAGACTAGTCTCGGGCGAAAACCTCACGTGAGTTCCGAGTTTTTCTCCCCACGATCTCTCTAATATTGAGGATGAGGTCGGGAGGTTTAAAATTTAAAAAAAAACTAACGGTGGAGATTAAAGGGTGGATTTTACGAGAACTCTCTTTACGTAAATTCTAAACTTTGTACTTTTTTATTTAAAAATTACATTTCTGTCGGATTAAGTAATATATTGAGACAGAAGTTGAGATCTTGTATGCAGACTAGATTTTTGCCCTCTCGGTATGCAACTGTTTGTCACATATCAGGCTCCGTAGTGGCATTTTAATTATGCTATATTTTATTCCTATTTTTATTTTAATAAAAGTTGTAACTTGGGGACGTTTTAAGTGGATCTTGGAAGTATTTTTATTTAAAATTGTTTGGAATTATTGTCTTACTTTTGGAATATCATTAGTGTTTTAGTGTGTTCATGCATTGTGTTTTATTGAAGTTCTTCTTGTGAGCATACTCCCACTGGTTGCACATTTTGTTATTCGAGGATGTTGAAGTTTCTTTGTTTGATATTTGGAGGTTGCCTCGTTTGTTGTGTGTCCTTTTTTCATTAAATGTGTATATTAAATTCTAATGTTTTTTTACTTTCACAGTAGAAGAATAATAAATTATTTCCAATTTCCAAGTGAGAAGTGATGCCTTCAACTCCGTCTCACATCAATGAATGAGTTATAGTTTAAAAAAAAAATTATTAAGCTTGGTAGATTTACGGTGTTTATTTTTTGGGAGTATATGGATGAATACACCCATATAAGAAGAGATCAACCATAATTAGCATATGACGCAAGTTCCCTTTCATTTCTAAATAATATTCATTCTAATACAATTTGAGAAGATGATGAAAAGGAAACATACATTATTGATAGTAGCAAACATTAAAATCAAAGAACCATGCATGGTATATGCACATAAACAAGAAAAGGTTCAGTCAAAGACAACAGCAATAGGGTGATCAATTCTGGTGGCGGGTGCTAATTCAAAAATCATGGCGGCGCCACCGGCGGAGCGAACAACACCTCCTTTGTTGACATTTTGATTCCCTGCCTTGCATAACACTATCTTATTCGTCACATTGATCCCATTCAAGGAACCACTCAAGCAATCTAAAGCGGCTGGTTTGTTATTGGCTCCGGGGTATATAATTGGAAGGAAGACAGATGAGTTGAAATGAGTTGGCTGGTAAAACCCAGTTTCTCCGATCACCTCATCTCCATTGCCCAACCTCACTACTGCTGCAAGCCTTCTATCTGGCCAACTTGCACCAACCACTGTGAGCCAAGGTGCAGAATGAGATAGGGATTCTGGGGCTCCTTCGTTACCAGCAGCTACGGAGACAGAGATACCCTTCTTTGTTGCCTTATAGCCGGAGAAGGCGGCTACATCATCGTAAAAGTTTGAACTTTCTTTTGTGGTTCCTTTAGAATAATTGATGATATCCACTCCATCAGTCATCGCCTGATCGTAGCCTTTCAAGTTATCAGCACGGAATTCGAATGTCTTGTAGATGGCCAGGTGAGCTTTGGGTGCCATCCCTGAGGCCGTGTACTTGAACTTGCCAACAACCATGGCATCCTTCACAAAATGCCCGCCGGCTATGCTCGCCACGTGGCTCCCATGTCCAGTTGTGTCCAGTGGGCGTGTATTTCCATTGCTGCCATTTCCAAATGTCGCGCCACCGATGATCTTCTTGTTACAAGTGAAGTTGGTGAAGTTGCAATTTCCCTTCCAGTTGGCCGGTATTGCAGGCATTTGATCATCAGAAAATGATGGGTGGTTCAGTGGGATACCTGAGTCTATCACTCCAATGACAATGCCTTCTCCCATGTTGGACTCTTTGTGCCATATTCCAGTTGATGGATCACTTAGCCCCAAATACTGAGGGCTGTATGTGGTCTGGAGTTCTGATCTCTGAATGTCCAGCTCTGCATCTAGAAAGCCATCCATGTTTTGTATGGCTTGAACTTCATCAGGTGTTAACCTTGCAGCAAATCCAGTCATCACTTCGAAGTAGGAGTACACTAACCGGGGCTCACCGGAGTCTAATGTCATGTTTGGAAGGAAGGACTTGTGCCAGCTCTCCACCTCTTCATAGTCGAGTAACTTCCTGTCCTCGGGCTTGGCCAAGTGAATGATATATGTCTTCATCTCATTTCTATTGATGCTCTGACCAGCTACTGATGGCAGCTCAATATCACTTGTTTGTGAAGCACCTTCACTCATAACAAACAAGAAGATGAAGAAGAGGACCAAGATGGAAACCTTCATTATCATAAGGGTAGAAATTAACTAAGGACTGAGCTGTGCATGTAGTCAGCTATGTTTCTCCCTCTTATATACTTGTGTAGGTGATGAGAACAATTATTTGTACTGTTCTTTGAGGATGGTATAAAAGAGGGTATCATGTCCAATGCCAGTAGACACTCCAATAATCAATGGAAAAAAGTTGGTAAGACAAATATATATAACAACAAGAAAGCCGGCCACATGATCTCCATTAATTGAGGTTTCTTTTTATTTTAAAACTTTTTTTATACGGTCATTTTAAATGAAGATTGGTAGGTATATATGCTTGAACAAGAAACAGATATCAAAAGAAAGCCATAATAGAGTGAAATATCTTCAAAATGCTGCAAGAACTCCTTCAATAACTATAATACAAGATTTTAGGAAAGAACTGTCTATCATTTTTCTCCATCCATGAAATGCCAAACCCACCACAAAGAAGGCATAGGATGCTTTCTAGCAACCAACAAGAAACCACATCTGACAGATACACTTCAAAGTAGAATAAAGAGGGCAAAATTAATTATATGCAAACAAAATCACTACAATCAGAGATGGATTTCAATCGAAGACCGCTGCAATTGCATATGTTTGGAATTAACATGGAACAATATATATTTTGCATTTTTGGCTTTACAAAAAATGGCTTCAGCCTTTTATGAAAAACTAATTTGCCAACGGTTTTATAGACCACTGGCACCAAGAGTCCTTTGCTTTGTTGTAATAGGAGATTTTATTCCCCTAAACACAAGGTGAGAGAAAATGACGTTATATATACATATGTTTTCCAATATCAGAGTTTCTTATTTCCTTAATTTTGTCGAAGCAAATAAGCATTCTTTTAATACTATAAACTTCATGCTAAAGCCGAAAAGTATAGCGTTTGAGAGGAGATATTAAGTAGCCATAAATATTTTGAGAGTACAGATATTTATTTATTGTGAAAAATTAATTTCTGAAATAAATAATATTTATGTATAAAATGAGAAAGGTAACTTTGCTATTGCACAGGACAAATTTTTTATAATTAGCCATCTATAAACTTCTGAATTATCTCCAAGTCCTGAATTTATATGATAATTGTTATGTTTTTCTAATGAGTTGACAAATGTTTTGAGTCGAAGAGAAGAAGGGTATTGGTGAGTGAGGAGAAGAAGTTACAGAGTCAAGCTCTCTGAATATACACACGCTGGTTATGAACTTTAACTTCACTACTACATCCATTCAAAAGTACTCTCCTATACCCATATGCCTTCAAAACATATAAAACCATAACTTAATACAACTGAAAACTTAAAGGTTACTCAACAGTACATTAACATCATACACTATAACATAACCCTAGTATATTAACTCTCATCAGATGAGTGGCTCCTGTGTACGTGTATGTCTTTCTCTCTCTGGCACGTATGGCATTCTGACTGTCCAACAAGGAGCCCATTCTTCTCTTTCAATCCTCAGTCAATCCCTACAACATATCCCCCCTTGATTGAAGATTGCACACACCCTCTAAATTTGATGTGCTTATGAATTCCCAAAGCCTTGGTGAATATATCAGCTTGTCACTCCACTGTATTACAGTATTTTAAAACAATAACTCCATCATTAATCAATTGAAAATGAAGTGAAATTTGATATCAATGTGTTTGGTTTTTCTGTGATGCATTAGATCCTTTGCAATGGCAATTGCATACTTGTTATCTGTTGAACTATGATGCTCAGAAGAAGCCGGCTCCTGTGTACGTAGAAGAGCTGAAAGTCACACCATGCATTGGTTGACTTTCAGCTGTCTCACAAAGCGGCTACCAGTGTGTGTGCTGAGTGAGACTTTTGTGTGCTGAGTGAGACTTTTGTCAGCACCTATGGGAGTGCGCCATGGAAGCAAGCCAGCTGACCTGGCCATCTCAACTTATCTTTATTTAACCTGTTTTCATTTCCTGTTCTCAGAACAAGCTTCATTTTGTAACCGTTGAACATTAGTTTTCTATCAATATATTATCTGGTTTGAATCTCAAAACCTCTTTAGAGTTTATCAGTGGTATCAGATGGCCGACGCTTCCTCGCCGAGCTCATTCCAGTCACAAGTTCTCTTCTTTAAGGGAGAAAACTTTAACCTATGGCAACTTAAAATGAAGACCGTTTTTAGATCGAAAGATCTCTGGAACATTGTTGACAAAGGCTTCGCCGACGAAGAAGACGGTCATCGCCTCAACGATGTCTTGAAGAAAGATGCCAAAGCCCTAGCCCTCATTCAACAAAACCTTGACGAAAAGATACTCCTCCGGATCACCGAGGCCGCCACGGCGAAACAAGCCTGGGACATCCTCAAAGCCCAGTACCAAGGCGACTCAAGCAACTCCTCCGTCAAACTCCACTCCTTACAACAAGACTTTGATTCTCTTCGAATGAAGATCGGTGAGAAGGTTGACGATTATATCACCCGCGTTCTTGACGTGGTCCACCAAATACGAGTGCTCGGCGAGGCAGTCCCGGAGAAGAAGGTTGTAACGAAGATCATTCGTAGTCTCACCAAACGCTTCACTCACGTCGCATCTACCATCGTTGAAGCTAAAGATTTGAACACTCTCACTGTGCAAACCCTGTGTGGTTCTCTCAAGAGCCATGAGGCCATTCTCGATGAAGCAGAGGAACCTGACGACGAGAGAGCTCTGCATGTTCGCTTTGGTCAACCTCCCGTCCACTACCCGCAGACTGGAAGAGGTCGTGGACGCGGAGTTTTTCCCCAAGGCCGTGGCCGAGGTCGTGGAAGGGGGAGGAGCTCAGACTTCTCCGATTACAAACACCGCAAGGGGGTTCAATGCTTCATATGCAAGAAGTTCGGACATATGCAGGCTCAATGCTGGTACAAAGATAAAGAAGCGAACGTGGTCGAGAAGGAAGCAGTAACAGAGGAAGGCGAGCTCTTCATGGCTAGCTCGTGTAATCATTCTGATAAGGGAGAGGACTGGCTTCTTGACAGTGGGTCCTCTAACCATATGTCGGGTAACATGAAGCTTTTCACTCAGCTTGAAGAAATCCCTCCACAATCTATACGACTAGGAGATGGACATGCACTTCAAGCCACTGGACTTGGGTCCATAATCCTGACAACCAGCTCAGGCATCAAGACCACATTACACAAGGTTCAGTATGTACCAAAGCTAGCTCATAATCTATTGAGCGTTGGACAGCTCACTGCCTCCGGATATACCGTTCAGTTCACTGATGGAGAGTGTTGTGTGCGAGACTCTCACACCCAAGCCGTGGTCACACGGATCAATATGACTCCTCACCGACTATATCCTCTGCCGGCCGGAGATAAGAGCTCTGCTCATGTGGCACTTGGAGAGGGAGAACTCTCAGCACTATGGCACCGAAGATACGGACATCTCAACTCACACAACTTGCAACTGGTACATCACTTAGTCACCGGAGCTCCTCTGGTTAAATTTGAAGGAACATGTGAGGCCTGTGCATTTGGAAAACAAGCTCGTCATTCCTTCTCAAAGGGAATGGCATATAGGGCGATGAAGCCACTAGAAATTATACATGCTGATCTTGTTGGTCCAATGCCAACTACATCCCAAGGAGGTAACCGGTATTTCTTTCTCCTAACTGATGATTTTTCAAGACACAGCTGGGTCTATTTTCTACAACAAAAAGCTCAAGCTTTTCAGAAGTTCAAGTCTTTCAAAACCTTCGTTGAAAAACAACACTCTGCGACTGTGAAGGTTCTACGAACGGACAGAGGGGGTGAATTTACTTCGGCTGAATTCCAGATTTTTTGCGAGACAGAAGGAATCAAAAGACAATTGACAGCTCCACGCTCACCTCAGCAAAACGGGGTGGCGGAGCGAAAGAACCGGACGGTGATGGAGATGGCAAGGACTCTGCTAAAGCAAGCAAAGCTGCCTCTGTACTCTGGGCCGAAGCTGTTTCTACAGCTGTGTATCTTCTCAACTGGTCACCGACGACTGCATTGGAGAAAAAGGCTCCCGTTGAAGCGATCACCGGACGAAAACCCAACGTTGACCATCTAAGGGTTTTTGGGTGTATATGCTATTGTTTGGTTGATCCTCAGTCACGGACGAAACTGGATGCCAAGTCAGCCAAACGAGTATTCATTGGTTATTCAGAGGATTCCAAAGCCTATAAAGTTTTGGATCCTGATACTATGAAAGTCCAGGTCAGCAGAGATGTTCATTTCTCTGAAAATGACCATTGGAACTGGGAAGACTCATCTGAGTCAGCAGCCTCATTCTATGTGCCCTATGCTGACGCGGACAAGGATCGTGATGAGGACTCATCCCAGCCGTTGGATGAATTATCTGGCGAAACATCTGAACGGCAGGAGAATTGGTTGACTCCAACCTCTGAGAGTCAACCATGTTCTCCCGGCGGAGAAGAAGAGGCAGCGGTGAGATATCGAAATCTTTCTGATATTTATAACTCATGCTCCTTTGCAGTGACCGTCTCAGATCCAGTATTCTTTGAGGAAGCTGAAAAAGATGATGCTTGGGTCGCCGCCATGCAAGAGGAGGTCGATGCAGTTCGCCGAAATGATACTTGGGAACTGACTACGCTGCCGGAAGGGAAGCGTGCAATCGGACTAAAGTGGATCTACAAGACGAAATACAACCCAGACGGCTCTATTCTAAGGAAAAAGGCACGCATAGTTGCGAAGGGATATGCTCAACGCGAGGGAGTAGACTTCACAGATGTTTTCTCACCGGTGGCCAGGATGGAGACCATTCGAACCTTTCTTGCTGTTGGAGCTCAACGAAGGTGGTTTGTTCATCAGCTCGACGTCAAAACAGCATTTTTAAATGGAGTTCTTCAGGAGGAAGTGTATGTCACTCAGCCAGAAGGCTTTGTTGTGAAAGGCAAAGAAGGTAGTGTATACAAGCTTAAGAAGGCGCTCTATGGGCTCCGGCAAGCCCCAAGGGCCTGGTATAGCCGCATTGATGATTACTTCTCACAGTCTGGGTTTATTCGAAGTAACAATGAGCCCACGGTCTATAAGAAAACCAACTCTTCTTCAGAGGTCTTGTTATTGTGTATATACGTAGATGATATAATATACATGGGCTCATGCAGCAAGATGCTATCAGAATTTAAACATAGCATGCTGAAGACCTTCGAGATGACGGACCTTGGAAAGCTCAAATACTTCTTAGGATTGGAAGTAGTACAAACTCACCATGGACTGTTTATATCACAACGCAAATATACAGAGGATATATTAAAGAAAGCTGGGATGTGGAAATGTAAATCCAACAACACTCCAATGAACACCAGCGAGAAGCTCTACATGGAAGACGATTCTGGGCAAGCTGATCCCTTTCGATATCGAAGTCTAGTTGGAGGTTTGCTTTATCTAACTCACACCAGGCCTGACATCTCATTCGCAGTTAGCATGGTATCTCGGTTTATGCAGGCACCCACCCTACATCATCAAGGTGCAGTGAAGAGAATTTTGCGTTATTTAGTTGGAACGATAAACTATGGCCTATATTACTCTCACTCTGAGATCTTCGAGCTCACTGGCTATACGGACAGTGATTGGGGAGGTTCACAATCAGACCGTAGAAGCACTACTGGATGGGTATTCTTCCTTGGATCTACTGCCATAGCCTGGTGCTCCAAGAAACAGCCGATCACTGCATTATCTACAACTGAGGCTGAATATATTTCAGCCACCTCTGCCGCATGTGAAGCTGTGTGGTTGCGACGACTGTTAAGAGACTTAGGAGTGAAAATAACTAGTTCAACCACCATCTTATGCGACAACAAATCAACCATTTCCATTACTAAGAACCCAACTATGCACGGGCGCACTAAACACATAGACACCCGTTTCCACTACATTCGTGATCTTGTGAACACTGGAGAAATCAAAGTAGAGTACTGCAGCACTGACAAGCAGACCGCTGACATCTTCACAAAGGCAGTGGCTCATCAGAAGTTCGAGCACTTCAGAGAAAGTCTAGGAATGAAGAGGCTTCTGAGCAAGGGGGAGATGTTGAACTATGATGCTCAGAAGAAGCCGGCTCCTGTGTACGTAGAAGAGCTGAAAGTCACACCATGCATTGGTTGACTTTCAGCTGTCTCACAAAGCGGTTACCAGTGTGTGTGCTGAGTGAGACTTTTGTGTGCTTTGTGTGCTGAGTGAGACTTTTGTCAGCACCTATGGGAGTGCGCCATGGCAGCAAGCCAGCTGACCTGGCCATCTCAACTTATCTTTATTTAACCTGTTTTCATTTCCTGTTCTCAGAACAAGCTTCATTTTGTAACCGTTGAACATTAGTTTTCTATCAATATATTATCTGGTTTGAATCTCAAAACCTCTTTAGAGTTTATCAACACCATACCTCTATTGCTTCTTTGCAGTTCATTCCACAGTCCTCCATCAACTTTTTTAGACACAAACACTTACATGTAACTGCTGAAGCTGCAACATACTCAGCTTCAGTTGTAGATAGAGCAATCATCTCCTGTTTCTTCGATATCCAAGATATAGCAGTAGTTTCAAGATTGAACACTCCCCTTGTAGTGCTTCTTCTATCTTCTATGCACCCAGCCCAATCGCTATCTGAGAAGCCTTTCAATTTGCATTCACTACTATGAGAATACCATAATCCAAAGTCAGTAATACCTACAAGATATCTCAGGACTCTTTTCTAAGCTCTTGCATGAGACTTGGAAGGCTTATTCATGAACCTTGATAGAACTCCCACAGCAAACGCCATGTCTGGCCTGTTGTGTGGTAAATACATCAGTTGTCCAATAAGACTTCTATACCTCTGTACATTAGCATCTCTTGATCCGTCGTCTGCCTGTAATTTTTCATTGGCACAAATGGGTGTTAAAGCTACCTTACACTTCAGCATATTAAACCCTTTTAAAAGGTAAAATGCATACTTTATCTGGCTAATGAATATACCAAGCTCATCCTAAGTTACTTCTAGCCCTAAGAAGTAACTTAACAAGCCGAGATATGCCATGCTAAAGTGTTTTTGCATGTCAGTCTTGAATTCACTGATTAATTCAACTGAGGAGCTTGAACACAGGATATCATCAACAAAGATACATACTGCAAGAGTTTCTCCATTGTTATTTGTTTTTCTATAAGGTGTATATTCAATCTCACTCCTCTGAAACCCTTGTTGAGAGAAATATTAATCAATTTTGCTATACCATGAATGGGTGCCTGTTTTAGCCCATATAGTGCTTTCCTTAACCTGTACACCTTGTGAAGCTCTTCTTCCACTTCAAATCCCTTGGGTTGCTTTACATATACTTCTTCATTTATCTCCCCATTCAAGAATACAAACCATCCCTTTTGTGCTGCTAATGCAAACAAGAACCTCACAGTTTCCATGCATGCAACCGGTGCAAATACATTTTCAACATCCACTAATAGCTCCTGAGAGTACCCCTTGGCCACCAATCTAGCCTTGAGTTTCAGAATTTCTCCGTTTGCTTTATACTTCATTATGAATATCCATTTCAAACCTATCACTTTCTTCTCCTCTGGTCTATCTACCAGTTCCCATGTTTCATTTTGATGGATGGTCTCCCTTTTTTCATCCATTACAGCTTATTAGTCTTTGCTCTTTGCTACATCTTCATAGGTGATAGGATCACCAACTAGTAGAGCAAAAGAACAGTTGTTATAAATGTCAGTTATTTGTCAGGTTTTCCTAGGTGGGAACTCCTCTTCAGGTTTAGTTGGAGTTTGAGTTCCCATCTCTGCAAGAAAGTTCATTGCTTCTTCTTCATTTATCTCTGATTTACTACACCTAGGGGCCGTTTGGTTCGGAAGTGAATTGCCAAAATGGTGGAAGTCTGGAAGTGGCACTTCAGTGGAAGTGAAGAGTTCAGTTGGAACTATCCACTTCAGTGTGTTTGGTTCAAGCAGAAAACTGGAGTCCGTAGACCACTTCCTGTGCTTGGATGGTTGAAGTAGGTATCTGAAAAATCCCACTTCATCACTTTTCAGTAAGGGGTAAAGTTAACCCTTCATGCATTTTACAATTGTTTAATTATATCATATGATTTAATTAAATGATTTAATTACTTTATTACGATGGTAATAAATAATTTATTTATTAAATTAAAACTTTGCACACCACATAATTAATTTAAGACCATGCTATTAAATTAAATTAAATTGGTTAATATATTATGCTTAATTATTAATTAGTGAGAGTAGTGATTTAATTATTTCATTACCATGGTAACAATTATTTTATTTATTATTGAAAAATATTGTAAAGTGGGCTGAAGTGGGAGGCTGAAGTCGTGGCTTCGGGATTTTTACAGCTGAAGTCGGACACCGAAGTGGCCGAACTCAGAAGTTGTCACATCATCACTTCCGAGTCCAAATCAGTAAAACAAACACACCGAAGTGGACTGGAAGTGGCCACTTCGGTGCCCACTTCGGTGAAACAAACTGCCCCTAGTATGTCATCCCAAATATAGGCAGCACGATTACAGTTGTTAGAACACCAATTCTAATGATCACATTCTCTAAAAATACCACATCTCTACTATACTTTACTTTCCTTGTTTCTGGGTTGTAGAGTTTGTAAGCTCTTGCTTTTTAGCAGTAACCTACAACACACACTTCTCTGATTTATCATCTAGTTTGCTCCTATTCTGTGATGGAATATGCACCATTGCCAAGCACTCTTAGGTGTCTCACACTTGGCTTCGTTCCAGTCCACAACTCAAATGGAGTTTTAGCCGGCAATGCTTCGGTTGGTGCCAAAGTTGATCAAATATACCGCAGGTGGCTGCAGGCTTCCGTAAAGAAAGAAGTTGGCAAACTAGTACATCTCAAGCAAACATCGTGTCTTCTCCACGATTGACCTGTTCTTCCTCTCCACCATGTCGTTTAGCCGTGGAGTATAAGGAGTGGTTAATTCCCTCTCAATCCCAGCTCTTTCGTAGTATTGGTTAAACTCTTATGAGAGGAACTCGCACCCTTTATTTGAGAGCAAGAACATGATCTTCTTTCCGGATTCTCATTCAACAAAGGCTTGGAAGATCAAAAACATTTCTAGAGCTTCATCCTTTGTCCCGAGAAAGAAAATGCAAGACATTCGAGTATAGTCATCTATTAACAGTAGAAAGTAATCGCTTCCCAACCATAGACTCCACATGCATTTGTCGATATACGTCCATGTCAACATGTTGGAGTTTCTCAAGAGACCTTCTAGATCTTTTGGTTTTGTGGAAGAATGGACGGCGAGCATGCTTTCCATATGCACAGTCATCACAAGTGTTGAATTCACCAACATCCGGGAGCCCCATCACCATCTCCTTTGTTTTCGGAGTGTTTAACACTTGAAAGATGGAGTACTCAAACCCTCCGATGCACATCAATGTTTCATTAGATCCTCCAACCGCCACTTTAGCATGTCACATATCTGAGATTTTTAATGGAACCACGTTTTTGACAATTTGTCCACTCTAACTACAAGCTTACCGGAGATCTATTCGATAATTTTGCATGTTAAATCCTCAAACTGAACATCGTATCCTCACACAAGAAGTTGACCCACACTGAGAAAATTGTGAGCTAGCCCGTACACGTACCGAACATTGTTTAGGAGATTTACATTCCCATTTCTTCCTCTAATGGCCACCGTACCTTGACCCATCACTGAGTTCTCTTTATCGTTACCCAGCCTTGGCACTCGCTTCTAAGATTTATCGAGAGTTTCAAACATCACACTTACTCTAGTCATGCGGTTCGAGCATCCACTGTCAACGATCCACACCGTGTCTTCACTCTTCTTTTCTTTACCTTGTACTAGAAGTAAGCTTCCACTTTGCTCTCCTTCACTATGAGATACAAATAGATTGCATGTCTCCTTCTCCTTCTCTTCGCCTATTAAGTTTGCACCCTTTCCAACCGATCCGTCCCCGTACCAAAGATTATGCTCTAACATGCCCGTACTTCTTGCATAAGTGGCACTAAACATTGCTCTTGAAAACTCTCTCGCTCACTATGTTAAGCTTTCTACTATGCTCCCCTACCTTTGCTACATCCATGGCATAAACCTCTGAAGAATCCTTTTCACGGCCTCTCGCTAGACCCTTGATCAAACTCCTTTGGAGTTGTAGGTTCGTAACGGACATGAAGCACCCTCTTCTCCACCTCGTTCAGCCTTGACTAACCGAGCGAGCTTTGTAAGCTTAGAGAGAGCCGTGAGTTCATCTAGAGTGAGCTTAGTGATGTCCTTTGATTCTTTAATAGCCATGACTACATGGTTGTACTTCACGCCCAAACTTCTCAGGACTTTTCCAACCACCATGGCCTCTGAAATTGTATCTCCAAGAGCTCTCATTTGGTTTACAAGTTCAACAACTCTAGTGGCATAGTCTTGAATCCCATTACTCTCTTTGGTGCTAAGGCACTCAAAAGACTGCCTTAGAGTTTGCAGCTTCACTGCCATCACCTTGGAATTTCCCTGATATTTTTTCTTCAACATCCCCGGAGCTTCATGTGACATGTTAGCTGCCGAGATACAAGAGAACAATGACTGGTCATGGCTTACTGAATCAAGTAGAGGGCTTTAGCATCTCTATTCTTATATTCCTTCACTCTAGTTTCGTCTTCATTCTCTGGGATTCCTTTCTTAACCAAATCCCAAAGATCTTGCGAGCTAAATAACGTGTTCATCATAATACACCAATGATCGTAGTTTGTTCCGTCGAACACTGGCAAAGGGGGGAGGCTGTTAGCTGCCATGCAATAGAGCTTGAATGAGAGCTTGTGAGAAAGATAAGCTTGGCCTTTTTGGAAGTTCTGTCAGAGGAAGCAATCAAGGAGCTCTAATACCACTGTTAGGTTATTCTAATGAGTTAAAATATGTTTTGAATGGAAGAGAAGAGGTATACACTTGAGTAAGGAGAAGAAGTTACAGAGTCAAGCTCTCTGAATATACCCACGCTGGATTTGAACTTCAACTTCACTACTACATTCATTCAAAAGTCCCATACATATATGCCTTCAAAACATATAAAACCATAACTTAATACAACTGAAAACTTAAAGGTTACTCAACAATACATTAACATCATACACTATAACATAACCTTAGTATGTTAACTCCCATCAGAAGAGTGGTTGTTGTGTACGTGTATGCCTTTGTATATGATAAGTGTATATTTATACCATATTTCATATATCATTTTGTACGCTTATCTAGCTTGTATTAGAGTATTTATTTGGAAATGATACTAAATAAGGTGTTAATTGTATCTGCAGGCACCAGGTGGAGTTCAGGGATAAAAGAGAGCCAAAAGCGGCAACTAGGAGCTGAAACGAAGAAGATGGTTCTCTCGCGACATCATCACCTGGAATTAGTCTAGACAGAAGCCCTTACGACATCAGCTTACGACGTAAGTCTAACCGTAAGGGTTGTCAAGAGGAACTTACGGGGCAACAAACGCCCGTAAGGAGTGATAGTAAGAGCTAGCAAAGAAAACTTACGTTCCACACTTACGGCCGTAAGTGGGACCGTAATTGGAAGATAGAAGACCTTATGGGCAGAGCTTACGGACGTAAGCGGGACCGCAAGGCACGCAATCAACACAAACCTTACCCCTTACTACCGTAAGTAACCCGTAAGAGTGAGGGTATAAAAGACATTGAGGGTTTTTGATCAAGAGGAGGCCCATCTTGGAAAACCCTAGAGAGGAAATTAGGGCGAAAAGCTCCAAAGGGAGGTGGCGACGACGAAGCTAGGGCTTAACGAAGACATTCGGGAGAAGGAGGAAGCACCCCGGTGACCATCCTCACTGTGCTTATCATCGATCAAGCAACGGCAATTGCACAAGGATTGCTCGGTCAACTTTGAGGGAATCATACACCTATTCGTCATCTCCGCACTCACAGGGAGTTTTACTCATTTTTGAGATGTATTGCACTATATTCATTGTAGATCTTGAGTTGTACGACTCTATGAGGAGCTAGATATTTGTTGGGCATTTGGGCATGTGAATCACTACGGATTTTGTAATAGATTATATCTTACTTCTTACTCTTAATTGTTTATAAAGTTTGATTATTGAAATGCATGTGTATTTTGATTTAATTCTTATTACATGTTGTGTGGCTATTTATGTGAGGTGAAAACCCATTAGTTATCAATGCTAGCGTGAGGTGAAAACCCGTTGGTTCTTGAGAACTAGCGTGCAGTGAAAACCCGTTAGGTTTTGGTAATTGGTGTGCTGTGAAAGCCCGTTAAGATGCCACATTTCTAGTCAACTTCCATTATATGTGAGTGAGAAGTGTTCATAGGATCTGCGCCTCATTGTTGAACCCTAGGCCAAAGAGGATCATCACCCGAATATCCTTTTATCTCTTTAATTATCTTTTGTTCTTTAGTTATTTTACATTTTACTTCCTATTATTAATAGGCTAGACAACAGAGAGGCAGCTATTACTAGTATTTCTATTCCCTGTGGTTCGACAACCCGATCCTTCACCGGGTCCACTTTATTACTTGCGACCCATGCACTTGCGGTGACGCAAAGGGCGTGTCAGTATCTCTGGCACTTATGGCATTCTCACTGTCCAACAAGGAGCCCATTCTTCTCTTTCAATCCAAAATCAATCCCAACATCAATAATTTCATAAATTTCTAATGTTACAATGTCTAAGATATATAATCTAGTTTTAATATATATTGTCGCTCGCCGAGCCTGAAGCGTCGACAAACGGCAACATACCTAGAAGGCCGAGACCAAGTAGGTATGCAAGGCTTCAGAACCTATCTCACACTAGAAGATAACATTTAACAGAAATATAAAAATTCCTACGTCAAAAGAAGCTATAATATATGAATTACAAAAGTTTCACAACCAATGCTTAGAATAATATTTATTCAACAATATAAAGTTCCAAGTCCACAAGATAGGAAAACTTATTAACTTGTTAAACTAGAGGGCAATTTGCTCAATGAGTCCGCTAAGTTGCCCACCAAATAACTCTACTCTTGATCCAAAAAGAAAGAACAAATTTAATGAGCTTGGAGCCCAATAAGCAAGCACCAAAAATATTTGCAATCAAATAGAAGTCTCAAAAATCTAGAACAAAAATCATTGGGTTAAATACCCAAAATAGTCCTTTCACTTTTCTCTCTCTTCCCTATTAGTCCCTCTACTCGAATTTGATCCTAATAGTCCCTCTACTTTTTAATTCGGGCCAATTTGACCCAAGCCGGAAACGTTGTCAATAATGCCGTTTGCTTCATCTGACGTGGCCCTCGTGTGGATTAAAACATGACAACGTGGCAGTCCACGTGTTCTTTACTTGAGTTCTCGGATCCGGATCTGGACATCACATCCGGATCCGAGAAACCCAACGAGAGTCTTCTTCCTTAATCGTCCCTCTCCCTTGCCGAGCCCTACCAGAAAGCAGTTCTCGGACCCCAACAAGACCTTAAACTTGGAGCCCTAGCTGGACAATGCTTCATCAACCCTACAGACCTCTGCAAACCTGACACTGTGATTTCCCTTGCCGAAGGTAAACAATGTCGGCCCTAATTCAGCCCCATTTGTGTTTTAAAATCAATGCGAGGAATATACACATGTACACATGCTCAAATTGATGAATTCCGAATGTTTGTGAGGATGTTTCCATTCTTTATGTTTGATTTGACGATGTTTCTAACCCCACAGAGAGCATGCTAAATTTAGGAGTCTTGGTGCATCACATAACCAGAATGCAAATTTCTGTCAGAAGGAAGAACCAAATGTGACAACCTCATCTAGAGCAAATTAACTGGTGGATCTACCAACACAGCAAAGTATAACAGATGCTCCTACTGGTGCGAGTCCTTCCAATTGATGAGAAGCCAAATGATGTCACAATTTGATGCTTGCAAAAGATTTTCACTTTTATAGTTTCAATAGCATGTGTATGTGTCACAAACCTGGAGAGAAACTAGTGACTGGTTGCTATCAATGTATTGTTTTGTTGATTGTACTAGAGCAACTCATTTTGAAATGTATAGAAACCAAGAAAACAAATTAATGGACATTTCTAAGTAATACCAAATCATGTGAGTTTGTAATGTTTGATGGTTCTTTATTATTATGTATGTCTCCTTTAAATGTTTAAACAAAGCTTAGTGGAGTTAAACTCCTTTAATGATTCATGTCAGAACTTGATTAGTATTCATTAATTGTGATCATGATTGCAGTTAGTTTAATTAAGTTTGGGAGTGTCTTAATTAGTATGTGTCATTTGATATTGTCTAGTTTGATAATGATTATAAGGTAAGGTTCAGAAGTTTACCAATTACTGCAAATTGGCTTGCAGAAAAAAGTAAATAATTAATCATTAAGTACTAACAAAATTACTACTTAATTTTTTTTTTCTGCATTAGTCATTAAGTAAATCATTAATCTTAATTAGTAGATGCATGTTTTGTTCTTCTTTTATTTTCTGAAATCAAAATGTGAAGAACACTCAAACAATCTTTGTTTTGTGAAAAAGAAGTAAAGTCCCCTAATGATACTGCAAATTGGCTTGCATCAAAAACTAAATCATTAATCATTAAGTACTAACAAATTCCAAATTTATAGAACTTAGTTCATTTCAGAAAAAAATTCCAAATTTATAGGAACAATCACACAGATTAATTACAAATTAGTTACAGACTTGAATACATTTGAATGCATAAAATTATTTAAAAATTTCATATATACATAAACAATAACTAATACAAATTTCACAACAACTTCAGCCTAATTTTGTCATGTTCACACTGAATTTCTCAACGAGCACGGTTTGCTTGGTCACCTCTCCCACTCGAAACGGTCCTGACTTCAGCAACATCAATTCGCTGAAAGACAGGCGAAGCGGAGATAATTTATGGGAGAGGGCACACGCCCGTCCCAGTGGGGCTAAGAGCTTTCGGGCTTGCAGTGGGTAGGAGCTGCTTTCTGGTCAGGCTAGGGCAAGGGATGATGGCCATCTTACGAGGGAGACGATCAGAGAAGAAGACTGGTGTTTGGTTTCTCGAATCAAGCTAGGGCAAGGGATGATGACCATCTAAGTAGAGGGACGATTAAGGAAGAAGACTCTCGTTGGGTTTCTCGGATCCAGATGTGATCTCCGGATCCGGATCCGGATCCGAGAACTCAAGTAAAGTACACGTGGGCTGCCACGTTGTCAAGTTTTAATCCACACGAGGGCCACGTCAGCTGAAGCAAATGGTATTATCGACGACGTTTCCAGCTTGGGTCAAATTGGCCCGAATTAGAAAGTAGAGGGACTATTAGGATCAAATTCAAGTAGCGGGACTAAAAGGGAAGAGAGAGAAAAGTAGAGGGACTATTTTGGCTATTTAACCATAATATGATATAGTAGAACATCTGTCAAAATATAATTCAGAAATAAGACAAAATGGTTCTACAGAGTTTTATTTTGAAATAAACATAGTATAAGTCTCCCAATTCACTATTATCAAAACAGAATATCAGAGGTTATTTATTTACTCTCGTTGACCCGAACCAGAATATCAGATGTTGTTATTCTTCACTACCGGAATGGTACGAAATTATAGTCTCTTAATAGAGTTACATGCGGACAGGATCAATGTTTAACACCCAATGGTAGGGTTAGTACATGATTAATTGGAGATTAAAATTTATAGATCAAAATAATAAATGTTCACAAGTAATAGAATATTAAAGTTCCATCCAGGAGAAAATAGAATAATCCACCAAGCAAAAATGTTAACATTCTCATCATCTGACTTTCAGTATATCAAAAAAAGTCAATTATTATCAAATCAAATAACTTAACAAATAGATTGTAAAATAAATAAATAATAATAATAATAATAATAATAATAATAATAAACTAATATATATAACTCCGAATATATAACCTACATAGTTTGTGGAAAACCTGAATGAATAAATAAATAGCTAGAAATTCAATAAATACTTAATAATTTAAAAAATATATAATAATAAAAATTTTAATAAATAAAATTATTCAAAAAAATATAATTGTTAAAAATAATACAAGAAATAATCAAACAAGTAATTTAGTACGTGTGGAAAAATATATACTTATATTAAAATTTATACGTGGTTTACTTACAAGATTAATGCGAGAAATCCAATCCTGAAACCAACTTAAGGTTTTTGGGTAGGTCGTAAATTTCGGAAAGAAGACCTATTAAATCACCAAAATATAAATTCACAAAACTTTAGGCGTATGCAAAAAATATTTCAAGACACTAATGATCCTATTAAGGTTAAAGGCTAATAAGCAAAGATATTGTAAAAAAGATTTCAAAAGGGCAAAAATGAAAAATGGTCAAGCTATTGTTCGATTTTCTAAATTCTGATTCTTTGAAAGGTATAATATCAATTATCAAATTTAAAAGAAATATGCACTATTTCAACATGACCATTGAGGACTAAAACAACAAATCTTTGTCTATCATTCTCCAAAGTATAAAATTCTTTATTCTGAGAAAATGAGACAAATGGGGCTATAACATATCCAAAATTCACACTGATTAGAATACTATTAAATCTACAAGCATTCATTTGAATATCTACCTATTTCTCGCAAACCAAGTAAAATCGGACAAGACTCTTTTAGCATGCTTATCTCTCAAGCATATATCCTCAAATATGATGATATTTTAGAAATATATATTTAATCCAAAAATAAACAACCTCCTTATGTTGAACTTTGCCCGATTCAACCTCTAAGACCATGAAAAATGTCAATAAATCTTCAAGTTCTACATAGATTTTATTTGACATAGCTACACTAATATGGTTGTATCTCATAACCTACAGATGTATAAAATCTAAACCTTTACAGAACATTATTTGACATTGAACCCTACAACTTTCTTATTTTTCACTTTGTTTGATCTACCTATAAAATCATAGATTATGGTAGTTAATCTTCAAGCTATGCTCAAAATACTATTTGACATAGCTACACTAAAATGGCTATATCTCATAAACTACAGAGGTATAAAATCTGATATTTTACTGCCAGTTATCTAACATCAAACCCTACAACTTTCTCATTTTTCACTTTACTCAATTTAATCTCTAAAATAATGTATTATGCCAATCAAACTTCAGATTCTACAAGAATATTATTTTTACAGAACTACACTAATAGGGTTATATCTTATAAACTACAATTATATAAAATCTAAAATTTTGCAGGTATTTAATTGATGTCAAACTCTAAGAATTCCCATTACAAACTATGCACCACAATAAGAACTAAACATTAAACAAAACAAGATTTTTCATATCAAGCTAACCAAATAAAATCTGGAATCATGTATCTCACACACGCGGATATCTAAGTTCCGAATGGGGGTTTCTTAAGCATCGCCGTCAGCACCTCTCGAATTAAACAAATCAGTAAATGAAAACTAAAACCATGGCTTCCTTAAAGACCACCATCAAAAATTTAATTGTGATGGTTGAAGTGATCTAGGATTTATATAACTGAATCAAGATAATTATTAAAGGGATAATTTGAAAAATAGACTAGATAATAAAAATAATATTATTATTATTAAAAATAAAGTGTGGGGTCCATATATACATATATCATGCCAACTGCCCGTGACTCACCTTGTATGTACTATGCTAATTATGTTGTTATATGTATAGAATACCCCCACTTTTATTTCACCTTTTCTTATTTCCTTTTTTTTTTTTCTGTCTCTATATCTTCAAATACAACAATAAGATGAGGGTATATATAACCATTAAAGAAGTGAATGGACAGTTGGAATTAATTCGATCTTACGATTCAAAATACACTGGTAGATGAAATAGCAAAAATATGGGCGGCTACTATATGTGTGCCTACTACAATGTTAGCTTACTACAATACCAGTTTGCTACTGTGATGTCGACTACTATAGTAGGCATCCACTACTTGCATATTTTACAATAATAAATATTTATATTATTATAGTGGGCTACAGCCTTGTGCATGGCAAGGGCAGCATAGTCACCTGAAAATTAGGTCAGCCAACCACAACGCACCTGCATCTTGGGTTCAACACATTATAGGGAACAACACCGAATGGTTGGACCAGTACTGCCATCCTGAGCTGGTTTGTATTGCTATTGTTTTTTTAAACACAAAAAAATTTTAAAAATTACTAAAATTATTCAAAAAAACATAAATGAGCTGACAATTATTTTAATGGAATAAAAATAACTTCCAAGACTTTTATGTATAGAGAATTACATAAATAACTTTTGTATAATACCTTATTTAGTCCCTCTATTATAGTCAATCTGCCCTTTTAATCCTTCTATTATAATTTGTCTGCTGTAGGTCTTTATATTTTATTATATGGGAAATGTGAGTCCTTTATCCAATGATCATCTATTTTTCCATCTAAGGTGCTGACGTGCCATTAATTTTATATTAATATTTTGATATAATTCCCTAAATAATCCCTCTATGTTTTTGAACTTATCGTTTTAGTCTCCATACTTTAAGTTGTAACTTTTTAGTCACTTTATTATTTAAATTGAGCCATGTCAGTCCCATTCTTGAAGGTTTAGAGTTTAGATTTAAGGGTTTATAGGGGCTTGCGTGGCTCAATTTAAATAACAGAGGGACTAAAAAGTTACAACTGAAAGTATAGGAACTAAAACGATAAGTATAAAAAAATAGAGGGAGTATTTAGGGAATTACATTTAATATTTTAAAGTTATTAATGTCACGTCAATGTCTTGGTAGGAAAAACAGACAACCGTCTGGGAGAGGCACTGGTATTTTCTAGATGTGAAAATACAGGGATTTCAAATGGATAAATTATAATAAAAAGACAAAAGAGGTAGATTGATTATAATAGTGAGACTACATAAGGTATTATACCAAGAACTTTCAAGTATAAATTAAGTCTTAAAAACCAAATTAAAAAAAAACTTACAACATTCATAATTATTTGAAATAGAAAATATTCACAAAATTTTGTGATTTAATATTCAAGAAGATAAAAAGTTAGTGTTTCTTTCTAAAAAAACCTAAAAATATCGAACTGGGCCAAACATTAGGAAAAATAAGGAAAAATAAAAAAGCTTTTAAAATTTAACATGGAAATTTACACAAAGAAAAAGGTAATGACAAACAAATTGAAATTGTTATTGTATGATAAATTAATGTAGGAAAAAAATCAAATACATTGTCATTTATTTCAACCTTACAAAAACAAAGCGTACACGTCTATATCATAAATTTTTGAAAACTTTGAACTTGAAATCTTTCATTTTTGGGAGCTTGAAGCACTGAAGCTGTAGATTATGAGACTTCAAATTCTTGCATCTAGGTTGCGTTTGGTACGTGGGAAAGTACTCAACTTTCCTTGGAAAGTAATACAAGGAATCCTTTTACCATGTTTGGTACAGTTCTTTTGTTAGAAAGTAACATTGCCATGGGAGAGTAATTATATCAAAATGAAGGAAAGTAATTCCCTCACTACAAGGTAGGAAAGTTGGATTCTTATGAGATTGTAAAATGAGCTTATTTTTTTTTAACCAAAATACACTTAATATTTTTCTAAAATTAATTTTCCACTGTTTAGGGTTTTCTTAAAGACATACTTTTATTGTCCGGGCATTTATCACTTCTCCAGGAAACCTGACAACACATCCATCAGCCGAGCCTCCATCGCTTGTCCCGATATCTTCATCACCGTCATTTCATCAGCTAAAACAATTGATTAAGTAAATAATTATTTTATTAAATTTAAAAAGATTTTTTTTATTTAATTGATTTTTTAAAAACATTTTATACATTTAAAAATATTTTTTTATTATTACTATAATGTTAAAAATGATTGATAAGTTGTTGATAAAATATACTAATTCAAGGGTATTTATGTCATTTTGTCAAAATTCTAAAAAATATATTCTTATGCCACACATAGAAATATTATTTTTTCATCAATTAAATCAAATTTTCTAATACATACCAAACAAAGGAATGTTATTTTCTCATAAATTACTTTCTTATTAATCACTTTAGCATCAATTAAATTCCAACATAACATTCACATAGTAAAACACCAAAAGCAACCTTAGTATAATATCAGTCTATTTCTATATTGGTGTAATACTCTAATCAGACCCTCTACTTTTCTCACTCTACTCTTTTAGTCCTTCTACTTGAATTTAAGCATGTTTGTCCCTCTACTTTTCTCCGACGTCTCCTCCCACCTCGATTTCTCTGCCCATCATGCTGCTGATGCCCAATGCCTCAATTTCTCGCACCGATTGGGCACCCGTGTGAAGGTGTCCGGATTGGTGATTACGTGGCCTTCGCCGTAGCTCGAGCACACCGTCATCGATAGCCATAGTTGAAGAGACCCCCCTAGAATCTCAAAGTCTTGTAATAATCTGCTTGGTTGGTCACATCTGCCAATTAGAGCGGCCACAGCTTCAACAACATCGAGTGGGATATCTCAAGTGGAGAGGTGCAAAGGTCCGTAGGGCTGAGAGGCTGAGGAGGTGTCTTGCTTTCCAGTCGAACAAAGAAGGAAGATGATTAGATGGGAGGAGGGTTTCAGGGAAAAGGCCGCTGCTTCCCTTCTCGGATCCGGATGTGGTGAAATGATCCGGATCCTAAATGTGATGGGGACACAGTGGACGTTTTTTTATTTTTTTTTAATAATATAATATCCACAACAAAGACACATCAGACGAAACGAATGGGATAGTTAACGCCGTTCTCGACTTGGACTTGATTGACACAAAATGAAAATGAAAAGTAAAGGGCGAATAAGCTTAAATTCAATTAGAGAGACTAAAAAAGTAGAGTGAGAAAAGTATATGAACTGATTGAGGTTTTACATCTTTCTATATTACTATATAAATTCAACCTTTGCTTCATGTAGGGCCATTTTAGGTATCATCATCTTTGTCATGTCCTTTTCAATCCTGTAATTTATCTTTTGCGTCTAACCAATCTTTCAAACATTAGCATATTTGCACTATTTGTATGTTCATTCAACTTTTTTTATCGTTGAGTACTCCTATCTTGCGTTAAAATAAGACTTTGGTGCTACTATAAACATTAGTGGAGTTAGTATGTCACATAGCTTGACAACTATCATTGGATAATCATGCTCTTGTGATTGATTTCCATCGATACAAAATATTTAAATTATTAATTTTTCTAAAATAGAAAAATCATAAAATTATGAATTAAAAAAAGATTTAATTTGATATAATTTCCTCAACAGTTCTTCTATTTTAAATTGTAATATTTTAGTCCTTTTATTATTGCAATTGAATCATGTCAATCTCTGAAAACTATAAAACCTAAACCCTAAACTCTCAAGAAGGAAACTGACATGGCTCAATTAAAATAATAAAGGAACTAAAAAAGTAAGTTAAAAAAAATCAGAGAATTACACAGCAAAATTCATGTTAAAAATTAGAGTTAAGAGAAAGAAGACTAAGAAGGAGAAGAACCATAGGTAAATTTCCATATAATCATATTACAACATGGCTGCGTATTAAGAGGCATTTTTAATATTTGTAGTTAAATTGGAAGCTCATCTAATCACCATAAATTCCATTATATTCGTTGCATATTTCACAAAACAAACAATGAGAATTATCTTTATAATAATAACATAAAAGTCTCATATTTTCATTATAAAAATCAATTAAACAAAGAGTGGCATTAAATTTTAAAACAACAGTCAATAATCACCTATAAAACAAGAAGAGGCTAAGTTTTCCCAAAATATTTCTTTTAAATTTTGGTTCCGTGGCAGCAATAATAGTACCAAAGTTTGGATCATGTCCATATTTTGAAAAAGTCTTACTAAGAAAATAAAATTGATTTATAATCAAACACTTGGTAGGATAACAAACATTTGAAAAAATTATTTGCACTATACAAAATTTCCAAAAACTCTTTTATCATCGTATTAATAATTTTCCAATAATAACTATGTACCAAAAAAATTTCAATCGTAACTACGAATTTGACCTTCTGAAAAATGCTCATTGCAAAATATTAAAATAGAATTCCTATAATCATGAACACAATCCAATATTGCAAAAGTTGACATTTACCTATGATCAGCATTAATAATTTACTTTATAATTTTTTTCCATCTAAGCAAATTTGTTTAAATTCGTGTCTTGCGTGTGAAGAATTTGCACATATAAAATACAATCTCTAATTTTTGAACAGAGTGACCAATTATTTCACCATCTTTAACACATTAATTCAATTTTTCAAGCTTGCACATCGAATATGAAATAAATTTATGGAAATCATAGGGTTTAAATTCATTATTAAACTACCAACCACACTATTATTTGCGTAAGTATTATGTAAAATAATTGAAAATATAAATTACTTATCAACCTGATCTATCGTAATCAGTGAGCTAACAAACCGCCACACACACGGGACAAACTCAGTGGGCATGTGAGGCCTAAAAAATTGTCTGAGTAAAAAATGCAATCTAACAAAACTACAAATTTCAAATATCAAAACAGTGGAGTTTGAAATATACAAGATTTCCATAACATAAAACTTACAATTTACAATACAGACAAAAATAAGAAGTTAAACTACACTAGGCCAAGGGTACCTCACTTGTTAAGTGGTTATACTCCTTATGTGAAAAAATTTAACAATAAGATTGTGACCATTATATCCCAATAAGTAATCCACTATAAATATTTTGGAATCAAATACAAAATAAAAAATTTTAGAATTAAATACAAGACATACAACATTTACTAGAGTTTACATTTATCTATATACAAATTAAAAAATAGTAGTGATTCAATAAAAAAAAAACAATTTATCAGACAAACAAATTATCTCTCTTCTAATTCACTATAGTCAAAAAACAATATCAGAGGTTATTTGTTTAAATTTAATTACTCGAGTTAGAATTTTAAAACTCATTTGTTTATTTATCCAAGTGAGAATATTAAAATTTTTTGTTTTTTCAATTACGTAATGGTGCGAAACTAGTCTCCAAATAGAAATTCATGTTTATATGGTCAAAACCTTTCCATGCCACACCACACCGCAAAGGAAACATATGGTAAGTGTTCAAAACTCTTCCTTGCCACACCACACTGTAAAGGCTGAAAAGGGAGAGAGAGAGAAGGTTGGGGGGGGGGGGGCAAGCTGGGCCGTACCGGCCCAAGCCCAGCACGATTTGGGCCGTGCCTGGCCCGGCATGGCCAGCTATAGTGCCGGGCCAGGCTAGCACGGCCCACATCCCTGGGTCGTGCCAGGCCACACCATGGTGTCCCGGGGGCCGTGCCGGCCCGCGGCCCGCCATGGGCCGTGCTAGCCCAAGCACACAAGCTAGCCCAACACAGCCCACCACAAGTATCCGTTGGGGGTCAGCCCAACACGCCAGTCAGATGTTTTTTATTTTTTTCCCAACTAATTTAAATATTAGAAAATGACATTTGTAGCCCCTTCAACAACTATAAAACAGTTAGTTTTTAAGGCTATTTTAGACTTTAAAATATAATTACTTTTTTACCCTTTTCAACTATCAAATGAAGTTCGAAGTTTGTAATTTTCTAAATTGTTGTCATAGTTTTTAAATAAATGGCAAGTGTTTTCCTATATATATTTGTAATTTATTTTTAGTTTATCTTTATTTTTTCTATGTAATTTTATTTTCTAATATTATGTTAAATTTGAAAATATTAATTTTTTTTTTTGTATTCATGTAAATTTAATTTTTTGTGCATATTTTTTAATTAGTTTTTCTATAGCCTTTATGTGTTGTATATTTTTTACAATCAAGAAACTTATATTTTAAGATATTTAGATTTTTTTTTAAAAAAATTCTTAATTTTTAGTATTTTTAAAGTATTTGTTTACAAATTATAAAATATTTTTAAAAATTTTAAATAATTTACATTTTAAAGTAAAAAAAGCGGGCCGTGCCCTGGGCCGGGCCGACCCCCCCTGTAGGGTGGGCCGTGCCGACCCGGCATGGTTGCAAAGCGGGCCGGGCCGGCCCGAGCACGTACAGTACCCGGGCCGTGCCGGGCTGGGGCGACCCATCTTGCATCTCTACCCCAGTGGAAAGTTATGCAATCATGGTATCACGTACAGCAGATGGGACTGAATAAAGGAAAATAGAACTGATTGAGAAAAGGATGAGAACTAAATTTGCAAAATACCACTGACTTAAATAAAATTAACTGAGGATGGGGTTCACAATTTCCTCCCCTTGGAAGAGTTCAGCCGTAGAAATCAAATCTGATCAATCAAAGAGATGCAGCTGGCCGGCTTTCAATGAGATTCTGACTATATCATATATATGTTTAGAGTAAAAAGAGTGTTTGAAAGAATAGAAAAGAAAATGCAGAGAGATTAATTGATCTTATTGAATGAAGAAGATTGGCTTGATATAGCTGTACATCACAACTGAAAAAGAAGGAAGAGCAGTGTAATAAGACTAGACAACTTTGGATAACTCAAACAATAAAATATCCCTGAAGGTATTTATTAAGAAAACTTATCAAATCTATCTAAACAATATAGTTCAAAAATCATATGATGGGCATCTTGACCTCAAATGAATTGAAGTAATCAATCTGGAGGTTGACTCCTGGAATCTCACAATAAATGCAACATAGAAATAAATCTTATCTGTGATCCTCCATCAACCACTGATTGAAGGATTTGCTAGTGATATTGCTAAGGAAGGAATATAATTATAACCCCAACCATAGGCAAGAATTAAAAATATACACAAATAATTGTCAAATGTCCAAACTAGCTTTCTATACTCAACCTTTCAATTAATGTATCATATCATCCACATCTCCCACGTGGGATTTAAAATCTCAAACTTATTATCTCAACTGGCATGAGTATTAAATACCAATTTCCACAATTATCAGTCATTTCTATTAGATGTATATGTATACCTTTGTATGTATATGTATACATACATCTATTGTTGTATATCTACATTACCGTATATGTACAGTATTGTATATGGTACTATATACCTCTTCTTCATTAGATTGGATCACAGATTGGATCATCTTCTAACAATTTCAAGAAACCCTTTTGAGGTAGACGTGCAGAGACGAGTATAAAGAGAAAATCATACCCCAATATATACAAACCCTCATTTAAAATGTCGTGATCAGAGGCAGCCCACACGTATAATAAACTAAAATCATTTTTTTTTTTTTGAAAAAATAAATGAACCACAGTGATTAAAAGAAGGAAGCATACAATGATAACAGACAAAAGCATAACGAAAGCAAAAACAAAAACTACAGTAAAACACATGGAGACCCCATTAGAGGGGAGAGAGAGAGAGAGAGATCCCTCGCAGAGTGATTTGAATTACTGTCATCTAATCTCGCCCAGTAATATAGGATGTCCAGGAGAAACCCTGAATTAGCACAAAACAATATCAGAAGACTTAATTTTCTAATTGAAGCTAGTTTACTTTAGCTTCCTCAAAACAAAATCAAAGCTTTGACAACATAGTTGCTCAAATAGATGTTTCTTGCATTACCAGCATCTCATTAATACCATAGCATAATCATTACTCTCATAGCTACCAAGTATTCACCGAACTTAATTATAATTGATTGATTTTTCCTCATTCAAATATTTTGAATGTAGATATCAATTGAATTTTCTGGAACGTGATTATGGCATGAACCTCTACATAATCATTATAAATGCTTCACAATAATAAGGCTTATCTTACCTTCCCGAGTACAAGATTATTCTCCAATGATAAACTATCAATTGAGGACCATTTCAAATGCAACTGGACACACTAAGCAACATATCAATCAAAACCCTTTTAAGTTTTAAATAGGTTAAAACTATCATATTAATAAAAATGGTGTCCCTCTAAATTTTATAGTGGATTGCTTACTAGACTATCAAGCTAATAATCATGTTATTTGTTTCTTTTTCTATAAAGAATAATTTTAGATAATTTATGGGATATAGCTTAGGGGTAGTAGGCGTGCACTAGGTTTAGACCAAGTCTTTGTTATTTAGTGATATTGTAGAGTTTGAACCATTTTATAGTGAAACCTTTGATTTCACCCATATGCAAATCTGTAGTTTTTGTTAAAATGTATTTGTGTATTTTCTGCTATGAGATAAGTTTAAGGCCTTCTATGCTTAATTAATGGCTTCCTCTTTTGGGTGTGCACTCTTTGCTCAAGGGCCGGGTCCGCTAGGCTGATTTTGGGGTGTGACATGAAAGTTTTGGAAGAATAAAAAAATATGTTAAATGTTAAAATGTGAATACTGTAGAACTTTTTTTCATGAGAGAATATAAAACTACACAAAATATGAAAATCTTGAATTGTCTTATGCTATAGAATTTTTTTGAGAAATAAAATTTGGCCATATAAAACCTTGAATTGTATTATGAAATTATTGAATTTCAATCTGAATTTCTAAAAATTTATAAAATAGTTACGTTTAAAAATACCTTAAAGTTTGAGTTTATGGAGTTATGAAATCATAAGTGAAAAATAAAAAATTGAATTTATGAAAAATAAAAAAATTCAATGAACGAATATGAACTCTGAAAATAAGTGATTTTTTGAAAAAAAAATATATATATCAAAGTACACGATATTTGACAATTAGGTGGTGTTTAGGGAAATATTTTTGTAAGATGTTATTTGATTTATCATTAAAAAATTGAATGAGAGGAAGTAAAATATATTTTTATGAGATTATTTGATTGAGGTTGAAATACTGCATGTTTTGTGAACTTCCTGATTTTTATGTGCATAGAATGATCCCATCTTTATAATAAAATGATGGATAAAAATTGTTTACTTATAAAGCATTCATTTTATTTTATTTTTGTATTATTTTTTTTTTTTGAAAAGTGAATAAACCACATTTATTAAAAATAAGTAAGCGAGAACAAACAAAAGTACAACAGAAATAAAAATGGCAAAATGTGCCGCAACAAGAGACAGATAACACCCACTAGGAGCGGGGAAAAAAAACGAAAAACTACAGAAAGACAGCGAACCCCATTGGAGGAGAGAGAGAGATCCGCCTCAAGGTGATCCAAGTCGCTGTCATCTAGATCTCTCCTAGTGATGTAATATGTTCAGAGGGGCGCTTTGATCTGCTGCCTTAAAAATGAGAAACTCCAGGCTGCGCTTGACCTTTGCCATCTGTTCCTCTAGCTTGACTCTTTTGACGTTAGGAGCTGCATTTAGCCACAAGAGTATCATATGATCAATTTTCAAAATAATGAAAGCAGGCGAGAGATATGTATGTGAAAAAATGCAAGCATTTCTCTCAATCCAGATGTTCCATGTAATAGCTCTTGTTTGTAAATCCCAAAAAAGAGAAAAGTGTTCTTTTGATGTTCAATCTCCATCCACCCCACAGGTCGTGCAGAGATGTCGGATTACGATGTGTTTCAAAATGATTCCCGCAGTAACTCTAAATTTGTGTTGGCACTGGACATCCAATTAGAAGGTGGTCCACTGTCTCAGTTCCTGCATGACACATAACACATGTGGTCGTTTGCAGTCGATTATACCTTTTATTGGCTAAATTTTCCAGAGTCAGAATTTTATCATCCCATGCTAACCAATTGAACAAATTGATTTTGTTGGGACATCCACATTTTAGAATAGTCAAGGACAAGCGACATCGAAGGCCACCGTCAATCAAAAAATTATAAAAATAATTCACTGAGAACATTCCATTTGCCGTTAGCTTCCATCGCTTTTCATCACATTCCATTTGGGTCTGTGCATTGATTCTTTCTACTTTAGAGCCTGAGTTAGGGAATTTTCCGCAGGGCACAAAGATCACCAAACCAGAGAGCTCCTTCATGGTATCTTTCGAGAGATGAGCCAAAATGTATAGATGTGGCCAGATATCAACTGGTGCCCGACCATCTACCCAATTGTCCCACCAGAAAAGCGTAGAGGCTCCGTCCTGTACTAAAGACACTGTGTTTTTCCTAAAGGCCGGTAGTGTGTGGAGAAGTCCATTCCAAAAGAAGGATCTTCTGCTCACGTGTGAATGGAACATGTTCCACAGGGGATTATTCCTAAAGTAAAGATCGTCATTAATGGGGGTTCCACACCATTGCCTTCCTGATAGGAATTTCCACCACCACTTGCCTAACAATGCATTGTTAAAGGTATACAAATTTAAGATACCCGATCCCCCCTGATCCTTGGGTCTACAAAGACGCATCCAGCTTACCAATGTGAACTTGGCATGAAGTTGATCCGGACTAGACCACAGAAAATCTCTCCTATTTCAATCAATAGCCTTGATGGCCCAGCTAGGGAGTTTGTAAATAGACATCCAGTAAGTGGGAATTGCTGACATAACCGAGTTTAGTAGAGTGAGTCTTCCACCTAGGGATAGCAGCTTGGACTTCCAAGAAACGAATCTAGATCAAATTTTTTGTATCAGGATTTTCCAATCCTGTTTTCTCTGTCAACATCCTGAAATGGGGATCCCAAGATAAGTGAGTGGTAGAGTGCCAGTGGTATAGTACATTGTCTTAGCTATGGAGTCATGCGGAGCACATGTTTTATACGAGGAAAGTAAACATGTTTTTTCGGAATTAACTGTCAGCCCTGAAAAGCCCTCGAACAAATATAGCAAAAGCTTGATAATCCGTAGATCTACTTCACCAGTTGTTGTCATGATGAGAAGATGACACACTCGTGATCCTACACCTTCCAAGGCAACCCCATGAATGATTCCTGATCTCATAGCATTTTTAGCTAAGACAAACAGTTGGGGAAGAGGGGGTCCCCTTGTTTAAGCCCTCTATGGTAATGGACATAGCCACATCTAGAGCCATTTATTAAAAGCTTTGCCTTAGAGGAGGTGACAATGGTCTCAATCCATCCAATCCATCTCTCACTAAAACCCCGCTCTTTCAGGAGTTCCAAAAGGAAGTCCCAGTCCACCATATCAAAAGCTTTGCGGAAGTCCACCTTGAGAATAAGGCCAGGAAGGCGATGCTTTTGCATAAAGAAAATCAGCTCTTGCATAGTAGCGATATTATCAATGATACACCGTCCTTTGATGAATGCCGATTGAGTCAAATCAACCAAGGCATCTAAGTCTAGCGGCCAACAACTTTGAAACAATTTTAAGTGATGAGTTAATTAAGCTGATTGGTCGAAAATGTGAAGGGTCTTCCAGTGTTAGGACCTTTCGGATTATTGTAATGCTTGCAAATTAATTCTTTCCATATTAGCTTTACCCTAATAGAAGTCCTCACAGAGTTTAAAGATGTATTCCTTAACTATCTCCCAGTATTTCTGAAAGAACAGCATTGGGAGACCATCAGGTCTAGAAGCCTTATTTGCACACAAGTCAAACACAGCAACCTTCACTTCCTCCTGAGTGAAGGGAATGTGTAAAGATGACAGGTAGCAAGAGGCTTTGGGGCCCAGCAGGCATGGCCAACAAATATATAACCTCCCCTCATGTGTAGTGCTATATAAGTCCTTGAAATAGGAGGTGAAGACATTCCCTATCTCTCTATTAGACTCCAGTCTACACTCACCATGTCATACCCAGGAGATATAGTTTCTATTCTTTCGACCACTGGCGATGGAGGGTAAGAATTTGGTATTTTCATCTCCTTCATTTAACCATGTCACTCTTGCCCTCTGTTTCCAGTAGATCACTTCTTGCTTTAGGATCAAACCCATGTCTGTTCTTAAGGAAAGGTCCCTATCAGTCTCGTCACTAGTGAGGTTGCGGGATTCTTTTGCTAGATCAAAGATCTCCAACTCATGAATCAATGCCAACTTCTTTAGTTTGATTGAACCAAATTCCAATTTCGCCCAAATCTTGAGCCACTCTCGAATCTTCGATATTTTTTTTTTGGCAAGGACAAAGACACCACAACCCTGAAGTTGGGGGCCATGCCACGACTCCTTAATAAGGTCGTCAAATCCTTCCACCGAGCACCACACTTGCTCAAAGCGAAATGGGCGGACAACAGGAACATGTGCCCCGGATTCTAATCTAATAGGGACATGATCCGACCCTAAACAGGGGAGACAACTTTGAGAAACTTTTGGAAAAGGTGCAACCCAATGTGAATTAACAAGAAAACGATCCAATCTAATCTAAATTGGATTTTCTTGCCCATTAGTCCAAGTAAACTGTTTTCCTAAAGCAGGTGGTTCGATTAATAGGAGATCTCTAATTAGCTCTTGTGCATGTCTTATGTCCTCTCAGTTGGGATTACCTCATGGCTTATCGTGAGTAGTAAAAATTGAGTTGAAATCACCACATATTACCTAAGGGATATTCGGTCCTGGGTGACAACTCCGGATCTTATCCCAGAAACTCTGTTTTAGGTGATGCGCATTGGGACCATAAACTGTGGTACATACCCAATTGAAAGGCAATTCCTAAACTCTATTAATCAAACTCAATTGAAAGGCAGAAAGAACCTTGGCAACTCAAACTCCATTCAGATAAGTTACTATTCCAACCCACAATTAATCCACCAACAGATCCCAAAACCAGGGAATAGGTGAATTGGTCTAACCGGGTTCCATCTATGGTCCTCCAAATAGTTTGGTCAACCAAATTAAGTTTGGACTTCTTAATGCAACAAATTTCTGCATGATGTAATTGAAGAAAATCCTTTACTAGGAATCTCTTAGAAGATATTCCTAGACCACGAACATTCCAACTTATGACATTCATGTGGAAACTAACAAGTCTCTAAAAGAAGACAAACCTAACTAGAGGTCTCCACCACATCCCCCTGGGGGCAGTTCTTTTTTATTCAAGTATGCGTAAATGTGAAAAACACTTATCTCTATGCAACAATGAATAAAAGAAAAATACCACAAGCATTACAAAAATTATTTAATTGAGTATCAGTCCAATCAGCATTAAGAAGAGGATGGGAAAAAGTATCGCCCGGTATCGTGGATGCAATCCCCTTCTTCTTGACTAATTTCGGGGGTTGTGGTATGAAGCCGGCCTTCTCAGTCCATCAGGATGATGGCGTCTTCTATCTCGCACTACGTCTCGTCCCCTGAACACGCTCTTCTGACTTATCAGTATGCAACAGACGTTTGATTTTCTCCTCAAAATCAGTCTCAGAATCCTCAAGATCCTGGCTGTCAGTGCTATTCAGCTCCTACCTAGATCTCCCATGTTCATGTTGGAACTTACCGATCAAATTGACATCCTCCATGTTCTCTCCTTCCTAAATTTCCAATTTTTCTTTTGAGGCCTCCTCATTTGGATTGGATGATAATTTTCTAATATTTTTTGAAAATTTGTCGGCACCAAGGTCCAAATGCCATAAAGATAGACCCGTTCAAAATTAGGAGGGAGGTTTAGTTTGGATGGGGGTCTTGATGGATCACAATACAAAGTCTTCTTCCAAAGAGTCTTCATAGAATTGATTCTCCACATCCTTCCTATTGTCCATAAGTTCAGAATTTTCCAAGGATTTTCATGCAATGAAGAGGTGGCCCAATATCTTCTATTCGGCCCATCTCTCTCAACCCATCCAAGATAGGTTGGCCCATTTCTTGCAAATGAGAAGAGGGCTGAAATTTAGAAGTTGGCGCCAGCTTTCTCTGTTTCAATGACTTGGCTTAATGGATGTGAGCCGCTTGTCATCATCCGATCCGCCCCTTTATCTAGCATTTCACCCATCTCCCGATCATCCGTGACAGCCTCAACCAATGGCTGGATGACAGCGGCGATCGAGATTAGACGCATGTCAGTCGCCTCTCTATTCCCATGTAGTCTTGTATTATTTAATGTGGCCATCGAAAATCCGATGGATAAACGAGACGGCATTGGACCAACAGTCTGTTCCGTCGTCTGTCAGGAAGAAAGCGCTTCTCGCTGACAATAATCTGTCACGGCATCCTCCGCCACCGTCCGAGTGACCCGGGAGCAGAGCTTTCCGGTCGGGTCATTTTTGCCACCATTATTGAGACCCTAGGAGCTCGGCTCACCGGACAGGTCGTTTACATCTGAGAATGCGACCTCCATTCAGCACGGCGTCTACGCTGCCAATCATTGTTCTTCCCCACAGTCTCCATTCCTTGTTTGTCTGACACCCAGCACTTCTTTACTTTTTTCTGCTCGTGAGATTTCATGCATGTTGTGACCACGGGAGCTCTCGGTTTCGTTCAATGGCCTCGTTGGAACCTCCGCCTTGACACACGTACCTCTCCAAATCCTTGCGGAAAGTTGGGAAATGGTCTTTGTTATCTGTGATAAGGATGATAAACTTCCTCATACCAAAGCTGAGGATGATTTCGTGAGGGAGCACAGCCCGATGGCGACAGATAATGACCACCAATAAGAACCTCTTGTGAGGCTTGCTGGGTTGCGGAATGGAGAAAAGATCTCCAATCGGCTTTAGTATCTCAACCAACACTGGACATGTCCATGCATGCAATGGCAAGTTCCAAATGAGCAAAACTTGACCTTTCGCAATGGTTAACCCTACTGATCCCACCTCAGCTGACCAAGGAGTGATGGTGAGGGTGCAAGGAACCAACTGCGATGGGAGGCTGAGCATGCCAACCTTGCTCGCTTTTACTGCCCCTTCTTCACTGCTTAGTGTGGTGAGGTATGCGTTTCCCCGGAAGGTGTAAACTGCATCCACTCTTGGTATATTCAACCTCCCCGCGATGAGTTTCGAGAGTATTTCATCATTTGTTAGACGTAAGATAACATCCAGCACTATGATCTTCGCTAGGTCCTTCCGTAGCCTTGAAGTCTCCTGTGTTAACGAAAGAGAAATGTGAGACTGTTTCATGCGAGTTGGGTTCGATCTCTCTCGGATATCAGCAACCAAATTTCCTTCATTCTTATCCGACATTGAGCGTCCCTCCCTTGCTCAAGGTTGAACTCTTCTAAGTCGTGGTGGTTTCGGAAGTTCCACTCTACATCTGGTAGCCATGTGTCCAGCACTACCGCAACATTTGCAGGTCAAAAGATGGTGACATTCCAATGTCTTATGCTTCGTTCGGAGGGACCGGCCGCACGTCAGAGGCATCCGAGGTCTCTTATTTCCACTTGGCTGAGAACAACGGTGGGAAGGAGAAACATTCAAGACAGTCACTCGTGTCCCAGGCTGGGCTTAGATCTCCTATGTTGCACCATCTTTGAGTCCGCATCTTCTGAGGTCCCTGCCATTGAAAACGTGCCGACATTTGTTGTCAGGTCTCTGGGAGGGCTGGCAGCTTTGTTAGGATGTGGTGATTGAAGAGACAGTGATGGTAAGAAGAGTTTATACAATCAAGATGTAATGTTTGAATTGCTGCTCAGGATGTGATTTGGAAGGGGTTTGTGAGAAGTGAAGTGGTTGCTCTTCAGAAGATTCAAATTACCATTGAGGTCCTTGGTTGAAGGAGGGAGCTCTGGATTAAAGGAACAACAGTGGTGATTGAATCATCAAGCAATGGTTTAAGTTTGAGGCAGAGGTTGTATGTGTGTTTGGTGAGAAGGCCATAGATGGCCAGGATTTGATTATCTCAGATCAGTGTAAGTTCGAGGCCGGATGAACGACTGAAGTATTAAGTGGCTAAGTTGTGATCAAGCTTACACCTGGCTTATGACTCATGATCCCTAGTTAGTTAATATTAGTTATATGTTTGTAAAAGTTTTTTTAATGTTATGTTCTGTCCTGAAAGAGTTGTTGTTCTTTGGTTATGAAGTAGTGATGTTCTTTGAATTTTCTTGAATCTTACAGTAAGATTTAGCCCTGTACTTGAACTACAATCTTGTTCCTTGTGTGTTAGAGAGTACATGTGTTTTTCGGAAGTTGGAGTGATCTATGCTTCTTGTATTGTGTATTTGCATCTTGTTCTATTAGTATGTTGTTGTTCTGTGGAGTAATGAGCTTTGCTGAATTTTCAAGATCAATTGAGTAGTTTTCTGGCTTGGATTTCTATTACAAACTTGTTCAAAAGCTGATAAAGAGTATACGTAGTGGTTATTAGTGGTATCAGAGTTACGGTTACGAAGTTTGACAGTGAGAAAGAGGTGAAGGTGTTTAGTTGTCAAAGAAGTTGCAGAATATGGCTTCTAGTTCTAGCTCAAGAGAAACTCCGGAAATATCACACACTTTATTACCTATGTTCAAAGGAGAGGGATACGAGCACTGGAATTATCGGATGAGAACCTTCTTCAGCTCCCAAGGTTTATGGAAGATTGTTGAAAATGGAATTAGTAAAGAGCTCTCAACTGAAAAGGAGATAGAAGATGATGCCAAGGACTTATTTTTGCTTTAGCAGGTTATCGATGAGACTATTCTTCATAGAATAGTCAGGTATGATTCAGCAAAGGAAGCATGAGACCATATAAAGAATGAAAATCAAGGAACCTCAAGGATGGTTACTGTTTGACAACAAACTTTGAGGCAAAATTTTGATTTACTGCAAATGAAGGAGAATGAGACAGTTCAGCATTATATAACAAGGGTGTTAACTATGGTAAATAATATTCGGGGAATGGGAATTGAGATGAAAGACGAGGAAGTAGTGTTGAAGGTAATAAGGAGTCTATCTTCAAGGTTTATTCATGTGGTCACTTCAATAGAAGAAGCTAGAGATTTGGCAAAGGTTTCTTTGGATATCTTTGAGTGGGTCTTTGCAGGCACATGAAGCCAGATTCAATCAATTTTCTGAAAAAACTGAAGATAAGGCTTTTATTGTTCATGGAGAGTCAAGAGGTGGAAGATACAGTGTGAGGGGAAGAGGTAGAAATTTTAGGGCCAGAGGAAGAGAAATCTTTAGAGGTGTTGATCAAAGGCAGGGCTTTCAAAGGCAGCAAACTGTTAATGAGGTTGGAAGAGGTGGTGCGAGACAATTTGGTAGGTTTAACAGAGGCCAAAGACAGTTTGGTCAGATGATTGGTCAGATATTTAGTAGAGGAAATTTATAGAATATTCAGTGTTATAGGTGTAAGAGATTTGGCCATTATCAGTCACATTGTTGGGCTGCACAAGAGAGAAAGTCTAATGAAGGGGCTGGTACTTCAAATAATCCTAATTCTAGTGACTATGGCAGTCTTTTTATGATACATAATGGTGGTGAAATTGAAGCTGATTCTATCTGGTTACTTGACAGCGGCACCTCAAATCATATGACAGGTAGGAGGGAATTATTTTACAACCTGAATGAAACTTTGAAGCACAAGGTTAGGCTTGGGAATAATAAAGAGGTGGATGTATTGGGTAAAGGATCAGTGTTGGTACAAATGTGTGGAGGTGAAGCAAAGCTAATTCATGAAGTTCAGTATGTACCTTCATTAGCACATAATTTGTTGAGTGTTGGTCGATTAATTGAAACAAGGTTACAATGTGTATTTTAGCAAAGAAGGTTGTGTGGTGCAAATAGCGAGAAACAGGGAAGATATTGCTGAATGTGCAGAAGAATAATAGTAATTTATTTCCTGTGGAATTCTCTAATGATGGTCAGGTAAACCTGATGTTAAAAAATGAAGATGTTGCAGAATTGTGGCATAGAAGGTATGTGCATCTCAATTTTCAAGGGATGCAGGATTTAGTACACAAGTGTATGGTGAAAGGCCTACCTAAAGTGAAGAAGATGAATCACTGTGAAGAATGTGTGTTTGGGAAGCTACCAAGCTTCCATTTCAAATTGGTAGATCTTGGAGAGCTAATTAGAAATTACGGTTAATTCATGCGATGTTTGTGGGCCAATGCAGACAGAATCCTTGGGTGGAGGTAAATATTTCTTGTTCTTTGTAGATGACTTTTCTAGAATGAGTTGGGTATTCATATTGAAGTTCAAGCATGAAGTATTCTATTACTTTCATAAGTTTGTTTCTGATGTTGAAAGGCAGTCTGGCTGTCAGTTGAAGATATTAAGAACAGATAGGAGTGGAGAATTCTTGTCTAAAGAATTTCAAGTTTTCTGTGATAAAAAAGGTATAAAACATGAATTAAGCGCTCGTTATACCCCCTGACAAAATGGGATTGCGAGAGAAAAAGAACGAGGACATTGGTTGAAAAAGCTAGGAGTATGTTGAAGTCTAGTATGTTGCCAAATTCATTTGGGCGAGATGCAATTATGACAGCAACTTATATTGCTAATATATCTCCAACATTTGCGGTTCCCGGAAAAACACCTCATGAAGTCTGGTTTGGAATAGTTCCAAAAGTGTCACATTTAAAAGTGTTTGGGTGTGTGGCATTTGCACACACTCCGGCTCAACAATTGCGAAGGCTGGATGATAGGACTGTGAAGGGGGTGTTTATAGATTACTACATAGATGCTAAAGCCTACGGAATTTATATACCGGATACTAGAAAAGTAATTGTTAGCGAGGGATGTGAAGTTTGTTGAAACTAAATTTTGGAAGTGGCCTAAAACACGGGGAGATATAGTTAAAGAAGTCCGCCTAAAGAGAGATGGTAATACAGTTGCGAGAGAATTCGGGAAGAACAAGTAATTCGGGACTCAACGAGATGAAAGAATAGGAAATATAACATCTAGAAGGCAAGGTAAGCATGAAAGTGATTCGGGTGTGGATGAGTCACCAATTCGGAAAGTGAGGATTTTAAAAGATTTGTATGAGAGTTGTTCTTTTGCATTAGGCGTAATAGATCCTAGCACTTATGAGGAAGCAGTAAAATTGCCTGTTTGGAGAGAAGCTATGAAGGAAGAAATTGGAGCTATTGAGAAGAATAAGACATGGAGTTTGTGTCAATTGCTTGAAGGGAGACAAGCTATTGGTGTCAAATGGGTGTATAGAACCAAATATACACCTTAAGGAAAGATACAAAAATATAAAGCTAGGTTAGTTGCTAAAGGTTATATACAAGAATATGGTATTGATTATGATGAAATTTATGCAGCGGTAGCTAGAATGGAAGTTGTGAGGTTATTGCTAGCCATTGCCGCAAGAAAGAATTAGTTAGTTTATCAATTAGATGTTAAATCAGCATTTTTGAATGAAGATTGGAAAGAAGAGGTATTTGTTGAACAACCAAAAGGTTTTGAAATTTCAGGCAAAGAAGCTTGTGTATATAGATTACATAAGGCTTTATATGCTTCTAACAAGCACCTAGAGCTTGGTATGGGAAGATAGATGTATTTTTCTGAAGCAAGGCTTTGAGAAAAATAGTAGTGAGCACACTCTTTATAAAAAGTCTGCGAGAGAATGGTGATTTGTTGTTAGTTTGTATTTATGTTGATGACTTGATTTGTTTGGGAAATTTAGCGAAGTAGCGAGAAGAATTTAAACATAACATGAAGAAAGAGTTTGAGATGAGTGATTTGGGGTTAATGTCTTATTTCCTGGGGCTTGAAGTAACTCAAGATCAAAGTGGTATTCATGTTTGTCAGAGAAAATATGTACAGGACTTGTTGGATACTTATCAGATGAAGGATTGTAAAGCAGTATTGACACCTTTAAATTCTGATTATAAGTTAATCAGAGAAGCAAGTGAAGAAGCAGTTAATATGACAGAATACAGAAGATTAATTGGCAAGTTAGTGCATGTTACTCATACAAGACCATAGATTACCTTTTCTATGGTATTTCTTAGCAGGTTTATGCATAAGCCTTCAAGACAAGCTTTTGGAGCAACAAATCACATTTTAAGCTATTTAGTTGGGACAATTAACACAGGAATTATGTACAGAAGGAATACAAATGGAAGGTTTGTTGGTTTTTCTGATAGTGACTAGGGTGGTGATACAAGAGACAGAAAAAGCACTTCAAGAATGATTTTTTTGTATGGAGATGGAGCAATTTCATGGGCTTCTAAGAAACAAGAAATTGTGGCATTATCATCTACAAAAGCAGAATATATTTCTCTGTGTTCAGCATGTTGTCAAGGTATGTGGCTAATTAAATTGTTGCAAGATTGTGGTATAGAAAAACAAGAACCAATTGAAATTTATTGTGATAGCAAGTCATGTTTAGCCATTACAAAGAACCTTGTAATGCATGGTAGACAAAGCATATAGATGTCAAATATCACTTCATCAAAGAATTGGTTTCAAAGCAAGCAGTAAATCTTCAGTTTTGTAAATAAGAAGACCAATTGGTTGATTTGTTCACAAAAGGCCTTGATGCTAAGAGACATTCTAATTTCTGTGAAGCACTTAATTTATGTCATCTTCAATCAAGGGGAAGCTGTTAGGATGTGGTGATTGAAGAGGCAGTGATGGTGAGAAGATGTAATGTTTGAATTCTTTGCTCGGGATGTGATTTGGAAGGGGTTTGTGAGAAGTGAAGTGGTTTCTCTTGGGAGGATTCAAATTACCGTTGAGGTTGTTGGTCGAAGGAGGGAGCTATGGATTAAAGGAACAACGGTGGTGATTGAATCATCAAGCAATGGTTTAAGTTCGAGGCAGAGGTTGTATGTGTGTTTGGTGAGAAGGCTATAGACGGCTAGGATTTGATTATCTCATATCAGTGTAAGTACGAGGCAGGATGAACGGCTGAAGTATTAAGCGGCTAAGTTGTGATCAAGCTTACACCTGGCTTATGACTCATGATCCCTAATTAGTTAATATTAGTTATATATTTGTAAAAGTTTTTTTAATGTTATGTTACGTTCCGAAAGAGTTGTTGTTCTTTGGTTATGAAGTAGTGATGTTCTTTGAATTTTCTTGAATCTTACAGTAAGATTTAGCCCTGTACTTGAACTACAATCTTGTTCCTTGTGTGTTAGAGAGTACATGTAGTGTTTTTCAGAAGTTGGAGTGATCTTTGCTTGTTGTATTGTGTATTTACATCTTGTTCTGTTAGTATGTTGTTGTTCTGTAGAAGTAATGAGCTTTGCTGAATTTTCAAGATCAATTGAGTAGTTTTATGGCTTGGATTTCTATTATAAACTTGTTCGAAGCTGATAAAGAGTATACGTAGTGGTTATGAAGCTTAAGAAAAAGAGATCCCCGACCGCACGAGGCTGTTCCGGAGAGGACGCTCTTTACCTAGTGGACAAAAACGCGTCTATATTGGCCTACCGCCGCACCTCCGCCACAACCACCGCGACCTCCGCCATATCGGCCACCGCAGCCCCCACTCAGGATATCATCATGCAAGGACTCCATGTCACTTGATTAGATTATTCTTACATTAATTTATGAGCAAAATTTCTTACAATAAAAATAGTAAAAGTATTCATTTTAATTAGTAGTTGTTTGACTTTGGTTAGTTTTTCAAGTAATACGCCTTCGTAGACACAATATGTCTCTAATAATTATAGAGAAGTTTTGTCTTTCTCTCTTTTGAGCCAAAGGGATAACTATGTCGGAAGAATATACAACCAATTAGCTAGCACAAATATTTCGGTGAGTAATTTAGTTGGCACAAATATTTTCTTTCCCGATGGTTTACTTTTGGGGTTTGAATATTTGATGATAAGTGGAAGTTTTTTTAATTCTATCAAATTAATTATTACTACTACTATTTGGTACATTTGGAAAGCTATATGTAATGCTACTTTTAGAAATAAAGCTCTATACTATAACAACATCCCCGAGAAAAGCATATGTACTAGCACATGAACAATGGGTGGATCTAGGCGGCAAAGAGGGAAGAATCTCATCTTTTCTAATTTCTCTTGTGTTAATGGTCCTTTCTTATTCCCAATAGCATTTTGTTCCAGGGATCTCTCCATAGGTGGAGTTGGCTTCCTGGTTGTTGACTCCATACATGTAATATCATTAGTTGGATGCTACCCTACCCTAATCAATTCAATTGAAGATGCAGAAATTAAAGCCTTAACTTTAAGCATACATGTGCTCAAATACATGGGCTCATGATACGGCATATATTTACGATCTGTCTTAATGTCAATGCGGCCGCTAAAGGTGGCATTCATCGCGAGGCCGGCGATCGACTCGGCTCTCAAGCTCCTCAAGCACATCCTTACACAAGTTGGCCAACCTAGAATTCATCGATTCCCATGAGCTAGGGTCTCACCGTTGCAAAGTTAGCTAGCCAAAGTGTCACATGCCGGTCTCTATCTCTATTTCACTAGGGCAGGAATCTTCCAAAATGGCTAATGAAAACACTGCAATTGAATGGTTTCTATATGTAATTTTATTTATTTCGGCAATTTTCTTCTTTTGTGCTATTTGCTTTGTTGGTTGTTGCGTTGTTTCCTTTCCCTGCTATAGTTGTCATTCTTTTCAATAGATCGGCTTCAAGCTCTTTTTATCAAAAGAAAAAAATATACCAGCAATTATGATTTTTGGCTTCTGTTATAATGTGTGTATATATATACTCTATTTTTTCTACAAATATGATGTTTAATCAAATGAGACTCTGCACATTCGGTTATATAGGAATTACTAATTGTTCATTTTTTAACACAATAATGCATGGTTCAAGTTTCTCAGTGGAATGTTTACGAACTGTCAAATGAATAATTGTTGATAATTTTCAAAATTTAAGTAATTGTAGCGGCGGACTAGTTGATGGACTTAAAAATTAATTTATATCGTATGTTGTGTTCTTTCGAGACTTCTTTGCATTTGCGTTTGCATTTGGTTTTAAAAGTTAGATTGTATTTTGTTTAATATTGGATTCTTGTAGATTATTTAACTCAAATAAGACACTTGAAGGGTTGACTTAGAGGTGCAAGTTGGGCCGTGCCGGCCCGAGCCCGGCACGGCCCAGCACGATTTGGGCCGTGCTTGGCCCAAATCGGCCAGCTACAGTGCCGGGCCAGGCTGGCATGGCTCATATCCCTGGGCCCGCGACCCGCCATGGGCTGTGCTGGCCCTAGAACACAGGCCAGCCCGGCACGGCCCGCAACAAGTAGCCATTGCGGGCCTGCTCGGCAAGGCCCAACATGCTTTTTTTTCCCCCAATTAATTTAAATATTATAAAATAATATTTGTAGCCTCTTTAACAACTATAAAACAGCTAGTTTTTAAGGTTATTTTAGACTTTAAAAGATAATTACCTTTTACCCCTTTCAACAACAATAAACGACTAGTTTACAATGGTATTTTGGGAATTAGAAAAATTTTAAAAACCTATAAATACCCTCAAACATTTACATATTTCTCCACACTAAATTACTCATTCTTGTTTTAATCTCTCAAGCATTGAAGACTCCAAGCTCTCTTAGTTCTCAATATCTTCAAGTTCATGATTTGAAGTTTGTCAAATTCAGCTCAAGCGTTTCATTACTCCGGCAATTCCCCCACATTTCCATCTAATCAATTTGGAATTCTCAAGAAAAACCACGAATTAAATTTACATTGTCAAGGTTGAGGTAACCCTAAACCTTTTTTTTTATTTTTTATAATGGTCGGCTCTCCCAATTTTGCTTTCGATACACCATTTTTTCTTAATGAAAACAACTTTGAAAATTTCGATGATTCACAACTTGAGCATGTTACTGAATCCCCTAATATGGGACCATCTAGTAGTAGGCCTCAAACAAACACAAAAAAAGAACTTCGGGGGTATGGCAATTTTATGATATTGTTGAATTTCCAAACAAAGGGGCTCGTGCCGTTTGTAAAAAATGCAAAAAAGATTTTTCTTGTCAAACTTCGGGTGGAACGGGTCATTTGAAAAGGAATGCCGACAAACATGCTACTAGTCAAAATGATCCTTCCCAAACACAAATTAGTTTTGCAAATTCAAGTATTGGAACTTTTGTTTTTCCAATGAAAATGCAAGAAAATGGATTGCAAAATTTATTGTTCAAAATGAACAACCTTTTTATCTTGTTGAAAATCTCGCTTTTATAAAAATGCAAGTTAAGGGTTTTAATCCGAATTTTGAATCCGTTTCAAGGACTACTATGAGAAAATATTGTCTTATTATTTATGAAGAATATAAAGAAAAATTAATTTCCAAAATTTCTAAAAGTTTATTTAAAATTTCTCTTACTTCCGATATTTGGTCTTCTCAAAATAATTCCGATTATCTTTGTGTTACCACTCATTATATTGATAATAATTGGACTTTGCAAAAACGTATTTTGAGTTTTATTGAATTAGAATATCAACATACTGCAAGTAATATTGCCGGTTACATCATGCGTAATATTAATGAGTACAAAATTGAAAAATTTGTATTTTCAATCTCTCTTGACAATGCTTCGGCAAATAATTGTGCCGTTGATATGTTAAAAATGCATTTAGATCCTATGTTTTCCGAAAAAGTTTTTCATGTTCGTTGTATATGCCATATATTAAATTTATGTGTTAGAGATGATTTGAAAATTATTGATCCTCATATTCGTAGAGTTAGAGAAGCTATTTTATATGCAAAAAACTCTTCTTCACGAAGGCATGAATTCAAAAGATATTATAGGTAAATGGGGAAAAAATATAAAAAATTTATTTCCGATGTTCCTCATAGGTGGAATTCAACTTATAATATGTTGGATTGTGCTTATGATTACAAAGATATTCTTACCATGTATTGCCGTGAGTTTTTTTCCGACATTGGAATAACTAATTATGATTGGGAAGTTAGCTATATGATAAAGGAGTTTTTGGATATTTTTAATTCCGCAACTAATTTTTTTTCCGGTATTTATTATCCTACTACTTTTATGACTATTTCTCATTTATATTATATTAGTGAAATTTTTACAAAATATAGATGTGATCCTAATTTTGCTCCCATTGTTGCTCCTATGGAATTAAAATTTAAAAAATATTTTGCAAAAATTGACCCTCTTCCCGTTTTATCTATGTTTCTTGATCCTCGTTTTAAAATTGATGGTACTTTTGTATGATTAATTCTTATGATGAAAACATTGGACTTGATCATTCAATTTTCAAAGATGAATATCGTTGTTTGCTTCATGATATATATAATGAATATAACCATACATATGGAAATCGACGAGCTTCTACTTTTGCGAGAGATTTTGAAAAATCTTCTTCACTTTCCAAAACTAAATCTCCGGCCGATCTTATAAATATGATTAGAAGAAAATCTACAAGTGCTTCATCTTCTTCTTCTTCTTCTTCTTCTTCTTCTAATACTAGTTCTTTGCATGAATTAAATCTTTTTTTAAATAATAATTTTAATGATTTTCTTACTACCAAAGAAATTAATAACTTTAATATTTGTTTGTGGTGGAAACAACAAGAACATAACTATCCCGTGCTATCTGCCATGGCACGTGATCTACTAACTCCACCGATGTCTACAATAGCGTCGGAGTCTTGTTTTAGTGTAGGAAAAAGGGTACTCGATGATAAAAAGAGCCACATGAACCAAGCAACAGTGCAAATGTGCATATGTTCGAAGGATTGGTTAGAAGCGGGGAAGATAGGTTACAAGAACACCAAATACATGAAGAAGGTAGTGATCTTTGGAAAGGGCCTTACACCATCCGAGCGTTCAACTTCAACCCGTGTTGATGAAGAAATAGATTAATCAAATGAAGTTCGAAGTTTGTAATTTTCTAAATTGTTGTCATAGTTTTTAAATAAATGTCAAAAATTTTCCTATATCTATTTGTAATTTATTTTTAGTTTATCTTTATTTTTTTCTATGCAATTTTATTTTCTAATATTATGTTAAATTTGAAAAAAAAATATCTTTCTTTGTGTTCATGTAAATTTAATATATTTAGATTTTTTAAAAAATATTTTCTTAATTTTTAGTATTTTTAAAGTTTTTTTTTACAAATTTTAAAATATTTTTAAAGAATTTAGATAATTTTTATTTTAAAATAAAAAAGACGGGCCGGCCGGCCCGACATGACCCCAAAGACATGGCCAGTGGGTCGGACCGTGCTCGTGGCCGGGCCGACCCCCGTGTAGGGTGGGCCGTGCCCGCCCAAGCACGGTTGCAAGCCGGGCCCGAGCCGGCCCGAGCACGCACAATGCTTGGGCCCACACCATGCCCGGGCCGTGTCGGGCTGGGCCTGCCCATCTTGCACCTCTCTAGGTTGACTAATTGAAAGTTGTTTAATGTTGGACTCTTGTTCAAATGACGAAGCACGAAAACAATGCTTCAAGATATCAAGTCTTTGAATTTAAATTTTTTGAAGTATTTATTTTGATTATTATTTTGTTATTATCACATTTTATTTATTATTTTGTCATATTCTAGGCCTATATAAATACCTTTTTAGGGTTTATAATCTATTTATTTATCAATCTATTTATAGTTCAATTTTGAGTGTTCATTTTTTTTATTATAATTATGTCTTAGATGTTTGATATTTTAGAGTATTCTTTCTCACTTCTCACGTCAATCATGCAAAGTATGTGTGCAAAATCACACTTATGTACATATTTTGTTTTTTTTTTTTAACAAGAGTAAGATGGACGGATGCAAGTTTGAAAGGTATTGAAGGTATTGGAAACATATTTTATTGACGGATGCAAGTTTGAAAGGTATTGGATGTGATACTTCCCATCGGTCCCTCTAACTCTTGTTTTCTCTCATTAAAGTATATATGTACTTTCGCTATTTTTAGTTCGCTATTTTTAAAACACTTATAAATACCTTATAATTCTCAATTTGTACATATAATTAGTCTCAGGGATTCTAGGATTCTAAGGAAAACTCTGAAGTGTTCAAGGGCTCTACAGAATAAAATTGAAGTGTCTTTTACATATCAATTATGATATAGTTAAAGCTTAAAAAGAATTATCATGTAACACATTCTTTGTTGTTTTTTATGCATAAGCATGTTTATTAGGTTGTGAGCCTTTTATATTTATTGGGTTTGCCTTGTGCGTGCAACCGTTTAGCACCTGACATACTTCATAAATTTGGCTCGGTATCTATCTAAGCAACAGATAAAGTTGAATGACCAATCACAATTAACATAGGAATTAAGATAGGAATAAGTAACTTCAATTTTATTCATAAATTATTAATTATTTCAATATATACAAGCTGTGATCATGCATGCATGAAAAGGAAACATACATTTTCTTATCATTAAACATTAAGATCAAGGAACCATGGATAAAATAACATATACGCGCACATAAACGATAAAAGTTTCAATTGAAAACAATAGCTATGGGGCTTCGGACGACATGGTTATCTGGCATTGATACCCACTCTAGCTTTCCTTCAGATATCGTGTTCATAGCAGGAGCAGGTGGCACAAGGGTTATGGTGACATTGAAACTCAATTGTTGTGTTTGAGCAGAGAACTGGAGTCTGTTTGTAGAAAGGATCAAGCTTGCATGGGCCGGATGAACAATTCTAGGTGTGTAAACAGAGTTAACTTTGCCTACATTGGTCACTGTCCTCATAACAGTCTCTATCGGAGATATGGAACTCAAATTTACCATGATTGAAGGATAGTTCAATTGGGACGGTTCGATCTTCTTCTCCTTGGCGCAATCCACTTTTCTGCCATTAAAAAGTTCCATATGTGTGGAATTGTAGTTAAGAGCACACATGTACCCAATGTAGTCATCGAAGTTACGGTCGTAGATGAGGCCTGGATTCATGGCTTTAACGGGATTGATATGCCCCGCTCCTCGATCAAAGATGTTGCATGGTTTCCAGTTTTTCATGTGAGTGAATGGCCTCCCTGCTAGATCAACATCATCTGCAGATGTTATTATTGCAGACTGGATGGCCGCTGAAGACCATTTTGGGTATTTCTTCTTGAGCAAAGCCATGACTCCTGCTACATGGGGCGCCGCCATGGATGTGCCGGTGTTGAACCTGATGTTTAAATAGAGTGATTAGTGATAGCCAGAACGACATGTAACGAATAAGAAATTTCTTAAGCTTGGAATACTTGAAATAGGTATAGAGGGGGTTTTTTTTAGGGATGCTCCAAGGATCTCAAAACCAGGTGCAATTACGTCCGGCTTCAAAATGCCACCATTCGTTAAACTAGGACCACTTGAAGAGAGCGTAGCGATGGCGGGAGCAGGCCGGCGACCAGACACCTGCCCTTCAAATATGATGGTAGCAGTCGGTGATCCTCCAGGCAATTTGTAGTAATTGAGGATCTTCTTGGCATCATTGTCATTGACATGAGATACTGGAAGAACATGTGTGTCACTTCGGGTGTTCTTTATTGGGCCCATCAAAATCATGGCGGCGCCACCAGCGGAGTGAACAACACGTCCTTTGTCGACATTTTTATTCCCTGCCCTGCATAACACTATCTTATTCGTCGCATTGATCCCATTCAAGGAACCACTCAAGCAATCTAAAGCGGCTGGTTTGTTATTTGCTCCGGGGTATATAATTGGAAGGAACATGGATGAGTTGAAATGAGTTGGCTGGTAAAACCCAGTTTCTCCGATCACCTCATCTCCATTGCCCAACCTCACTGCTGCCGCAAGCCTTCCATCTGGCCAGCTTGCACCGACCACTGTGAGCCAAGGTGCCGAATGACTTAGGGATATTGGTTTTCCCCGGTTACCAGCAGAGACTGAGACAGAGATACCCTTCTTCGTGACCTTATAGCCACCGAAGGCAGCTTCATCATCATGGAAGTTAGCTGTTGGCTCATCACCTATAGAATAGTTGATCACGTTCACTCCGTCAATCATTGCCTGATCATAGCTTTTCAGTAAATCATCACGACTACCAGTTGGCTTGTAGATGGAGAGGTGAGCTCTGGGCGCCATCCCTGAGGCTGTGTACTTGAAGTTGCCAACGACCATGGCATCCTTCACAAAATTTCCTGCCGCTATGCTGGCCACGTGGCTCCCATGTTCACCTGTATCCACTGGTGGTGTATTCTTTTTTGCCACCTTGAAATGCGGCGGCCCCAATGATCTTATTGTTACAAGAGAAGTTGGCGAAGTTACATGTGCCATTCCAGTTGATTGGCTTTGCAGGCATTTGATGGTCAGAAAATGATAGGTGGTTCCGTGGGATACCTGAGTCGATCACTCCGATGACGATGCCTTCTCCCATATTGGACTCAGTGTGCCATATTCCAGTTGATGGATCACTTAACCCTAAAAACTTTGGGGTGTAAGTGGTCTCCAGTAATATTTCTTTCCGAATGCTCAACTCTGCATGCAGGAAGCCATCCATGCGTTGTATGGCTTGAACTTCACCATGTGTTAATCTTGCTGCGAATCCAGTCATCACTTGAGTACGAGTACACTAGCCGGGGCTCACCCGAGTCCAATGTCAAGTTTGGAAGAAAGGACTTGTGCCAACTTTCCAACTCGTCATAGCTGAGGAGCTTCTTCTCCTCAGGCTTGCTTAAGTGAATGATGTACGTCTTCATCTGATCGACATTTCTGCTCTCATTAACTACTGATTGAAGCTTAATGTCACTTGTTTGTGAAGCTTCATCACTAGCAACAAAGAAGAAAATGAACAAGAGGACTAAGATGGAACCCTTCATCATGATCAAGTGTGAAAGCTTACTCAGGACTGAACTATATATGCATTCTACGCACTCTTTCTCCCTTTTTATATCTATAGCTCATGAGAACAATTATTTGACTCACTCATTCCAGGATACCTTGAGGGAGGGTAGCATGTCCATTAAAAATTTAAACAATGCTTTGTAGATACCGCAATAATTGATTAAAAAAAGGTTAAGACAAACATAATAATAACTAAACTACAAATCTCCATAAATTACAATTATTGTTCCTTTTCTTTATGATTTATGATCATAGATATTCATACTTGAGCAAGAAATTCGTATTTAAGAGCTCCATTAATTGCAATTTTCTTTTTTTTTTATTTTAAGGCTTCATGATTTATGATCATAGACATACATAATTCAACAATAAATAGATAATAACAAAAAGTCGTAGTAGATTTTATTCAAAAAAAAAAAGTCGTGGTAGATATGAAACATTCATTGTCATACTTTGAATTCGGCGAGTAGACACGAAACGTAAACAAACAGTCGTACGGTTGCAAGAAGAATATCTTGTAAGTATAGAAAACCTTAAATATGTCTCAGAATAAAAAAAATTGTAACATAAATAATTAAAAATATTGTACTCACTCAACTACGTGTCAAACTAAAATTGCACTTGATATTAAAAGAAATTACCAAAATAATGAGCTTGACATGAGGCTCAATTAATAAGCAATATTGCATTTAGGATGATTCAAAATTAATAACGGCGGAGTAAAAAGAAGTCTGGCGGAGCTCATGGCGGAGCTCACGGCGGAGTGACGGATGAGGTTTCTTGGTAGCTTCCGAGAAGGGTTTGGTGGTCCTAATGATGAAGGCTGGTGGATTCCGACTGACATCGTGGTGGAAGTCGTAGAGGATTTAGCGGCGGATCTCGAAGGATCTCACGGCCGTTCTTCCCTCGCTTCAACCCTTCTCGGGAGAATTCCTCCACTCCTCCATTAAACTGAATTCCTCTTCTCAACCGGCGGCCAAAGACTCACCGGTGAGAGAAGGAGTTTCGTTCGCAAAAGTTGTTCACACTTCACCTCCAACCGAATCCATTCCTCCTTCTCTTGCGCAGGTCCCTTGAAGCGGCGTCGTTCACCGGAGTCGGTGAACTCTGTAAAAAATGCTTAAGGCCTGGTCATAAAGTTGATGATTGTAGACACCAACTTACTTGGGGAGATGCTCCGGCGTGGGGCATATTGCTATTCGATGTCCTTTGCGCACTCCTCCTATCCGTTCGAGATAATAAAAAGATTAGAACTAGGTCCAAGCTTATCTCTCCGGGGAAGCTCCTCGGAGCTTAAACCCCTGCTCCAAATCCCGGTTCGTCATTCTTCCTCTTCCTTTCGTGTTTCTTTGCCCATCACTTGAAGCTATTTAAAATCCAAAGATCTTAAGAAGATGGTGATAATCAAAGTCCTTTCGGGCAACGCAAGTGTTAGATCTCTCCATGCTTCTCTACCTCATTGTTTGAACTACGAATCCCGTGAGCATATAACACCTTTTAACAATGATTTTTGTTCTCACAATGGCTACGGCAAGAGATGCATCTTTGTTGATTAAGAGAAGCCCGCTATCTCTGATTTCTAACCTCGGGCCTTGTAGCATCAGCCTCTCCCTTTGGACTGCTTGAGTTTGGCTCTCATGCGATCGCCGCCGGCAACTACAATTTGTTAAGAATCTCTAATCTTCCACTCCATTGTTGGAATTGGGATTCCATCGTCGAAATCCTTAGACCGATTGGTGATCTAATTTATGTCCAAAAGAAAGAGCATGTAACTCTCGAAAATCTTAGAACTACGGTGAGACTTAAAGCTCCGACCGGCTTCCCGTTGGAGATCACGGTGGATGTTGGAGTTAGAAGCTTCTTGGTCAAGGCGGGAGATGACGGAATTCACGTCCTTCGTTCCAAGGTAGTACGGGGCCCGGCACCTCCCATGCGGCCTCGAGTCATCTCAAAACCCGGCCCCTCGTAGCACTCTTTATATCCCTAAGTCGAGTCAAAGGCAAAGAGCCTCTCTTCTCTCCTCTCTGTAGAAGCTATCTCCGGCGAGACCGTCGAGCTTAGCTCCGGTCTCGGCCAATCAACGGGGATAGAGGTTAACTTACCTCGGGTGGCATTCCTTCTTCCTCGACGTTCGGCCGTTGGCCGGAACCACCGAGATGCCATCGGATTCTCGTGAGAAACCCGAGAAAGGTGACAAACTATTTCCATGCGGTGGTGTCGTACCCAGTTGCCTCTCCGGCCCGTTGCCTTGCCTCGGGATAAAGCTTACGAGTTTACTTTTGGCTCCATGCATTCGTCTCTCTTGCCTCGTGATTGCTACTCCCGGGATTCCTGCATTCTCTCAAATGTTAAAACTTCACGTGATTCTTCAGCCAAGCCTCGAGATGATATCTCTCCTCAAGATCGAGATCTACGATATCCCTTCCTTTAAGAAATCGGATGATCTGTCTCGAGATTCACAACCTCCACTCATTTCTACTCATTCTTCCCCTTTGAAAGCCTACCTCGAGATAAACACTTACCTGCCATCTCTTCAGATCTTGATTTGTTGCTTCAAGATCAGCAGCATCCAACTTTAAAAGAAGCTGATTCTTTGCCTTGTGATCAGCATTCCTTAGACTTACTCACCACTTCTCCAATGAAGGCTTCTTCGCCTTAGGATAGGCATATTAATTCTCCAACTAAGGAAGGGTCCTCTAACTCGGTCCTTCCTATTCACCTGAAATCTCTCCCCCGACTATCTCAATTCCTGATGGTTATAAGTGGATCTTTGTCCATGAGGGTTGGATTTTGATTCCAAAAATTAATTCTGAAAAGTTTTTCTCCCAAGATATTCCACTTCCAGGACACACGGTTAGATGATCCCTCGATGAAGAACTTCTTGATTGGGGCGAAGACGAGGACATTACGGAGAATGAATTGGCGGGATGAGGATATTCTTCTTGAAGAAGATAACGCCAATCAAATTGAACTCGCTCATCCTTCATCCGATCTAGAAGATGCTAAGATGACAGATTTAATTCCGGTTTCTACAACTTTGGCTCTTGAACATTCTGATTCAAGACTTTTGGGAACCTCTCCAAAACAGCTTTTCTCCGCTCCAAAACAAATTAGAAGAAGTGAGAGGCCCAAGAAACCCTCCGGACGTTGGAACGAAGAAGCGGGGTTTGTACCACTTCCTCCTCGATCCTCCAAGAAGAAGATTCCTGAAGATCCGAGAGAAGGTATGCCTAACCTTTCTAGTTCTGTTTTTCAAATTGGGTGATGCTCAAATTCTTAGTTACGGTAACTCTTGTGGCATTAAATTTTTAGGATCCCCTACGCATAAATTTAAATGCCTAGAAAATATCCGTACTCTTGAAAAGGAAAGAACCTCTAAAGACCCCAATTCTCAAGGATCTCCTTCGAGATCTAATTTCTAGACTTCTTGATTTTCTTATGAAAATCTTAAGTCGGAATGTTAGAGGTCTAGGCGGAGGCCCTCAAAATGCCACTTAGTCAAAGATGTCTTTTTAAATTCTCAAGTGATATTGTACGCATCCAAGAATCCAAACTTCAAGACCTTCATAGCTCTTATTGGAGCCCGATAGGAGGAAACGTCTTGACACTTTTGATTACTTACCGGCGCAAGGTCTCTTTGGAGGTATTATCATTGCTGGGACAGACTCCCAAGTTCTTGGAACTTTAATTCACAAAGGATCCTTCTCTGTTTCCGTTGGATTTGTTAATCGTTTAAACAATTTCAATCGGGCTTGTACTAGTGTTTATGGCCCAAAATCTTCTTCCATCGGATCTGTTTTCGGGATGAACTTCGTTTGCTCCGAAATCTCATTTCTATTCCTTGGGTAATTTGTGGAGATTTCAATACTGTTTTCACCATAGAGGATAAAAACAATGGTATTATAAATCCAGCGAAATTTCCACCTCTCAAAATATCTTAAGTGACACGGATCTTATTGATCCTCCTATTAGTGGGAGAAAATTCACTGGACTAATGGCCAATCTGATCCTACTTGGATTCGCCTAGACCGATTTCTTTACCCATAATTGGTTCTCCTTTTTCCCTAGAACTTCCCAATTTGTGCTCCACGATTTGGATCCGATCACTCTCCCTATTTGCACTGGATTTTGGTAATCATCTTCAGCAAAAGCGAACTTTCAGATTCGAGAAATTATGGTACTCCAGTTCACAATTAGAAAATCTAATTCAAGATTGGTGGACGGAATCTAATCCCAGTGGCTGCGGAGCTTTTATAATTTCCAAAAAATTAGCTCATTTGAAAGTCAACCTTCGATCTTGGTCCAAAGATACCTTTGGTGCTTCTAAACTTCTTAAGATTAGCCTGCTCTCCGAATTAAATTCTCTGGATATCATATCTGAAAGTAGATCTCTTTCTGAGGAAGAATCCATTCGACTTTCCCAAATTCGCTCTGAACTCTATTCTATTCTAAATCAAGAAGAAATTTACTGGAAACAACGATCCAGAATCACTTGGCTAAGAGAAGGAGACTTAAATACAAGATACTTTCACCAAGTAGCAAATGGAAGGAGGAACAAAAAATTTCATTCCTCACATACTTCGGAATGATCAATGGATTGAAGGAAATAAACAAATTGGCAAGATCTTTAATGATCACTTTTTTACTCCCTCTTTGGTACTTCAATTACAAATAGATTCCTCTTTGATGGCGACTTCTCTTTAACTTTAAGGAAAAAATAGATCTCACCCATCTTGATTCTCCCTTTACTATTGAGAAATAAAACAAAGCGGTCTTCGCTTTAAACGAGATAAAGCGCCGGGGGTCCAGATGGTTTCCCAATTTTCTTCTATAAAAAATCTTGGACCTTTATCCACAACTCTTTGGTTAAACTTTACGAAGACTTTTTATAAGGGCACGATTAACTGCTCTTATTGCAAAAAGTAGTGCTCCCGGAACATGTGTCGGATTACCGCCCAATAAGTCTTATTAATTCCACTTGTAAAATTATTTCCAAAGATCCTAGCCACTGAAACCTTAGCACCGTGATTAATACCCTAGTGGATGACTCTCAATCTGGATTTATTAAAGGAAGGTGTATCGCGGGACAACATTGTCGGTGCCCAAGAAGTAATTTTCAATTTTCAAAATCGGAAACTTCTTGGACATGTCTTCAAAGTGGGACTTTGCCAAAGCTTTTGACTCTCAGATTGGAACTTCCTCCTTGAGGTTCTAGCAAAGCAAGAGGATTTGGACCTAAATGGATTTCTTGGGTTCATACAATCCTTAGCTCGGCCAAAGCTCAATTCATCATTAATGGTTCTACCCGGGTTACATCGGGATGTAAAAGAGGATTGAGACAAGGAGATCCACTTTCTCCTTTACTCTTCGCCCTAGCGCGACGGACGTTCGAGTGCTATGTTTACGCACGCACTTAGATCTAAAGTGCTGAGTGGGTGTTCCTCCGGACCAATCATTTAGCATACGTCCTTTGTCAATATGCGGATGATTTATTAATCTTTACGGCGAGTAAGGCGAGAAGACCTCCAAATTATTAAACTAATTCTTTATCCCTTTGAGGGATCCTCTGGCCTATCCATTAATTTCTCGAAAAGTTGCTGTA
>CACTHL010000398.1:0-149385 GCA_902712375.1 Dioscorea dumetorum
AATATCTGCAAATTTTCGCAAAAGTCTGCCAAGTCAAAGTCAAAGTGTAAATTTAGATTACGCTACTGATAAAAAGACAGAAAGTAAAAAATAGTTCTCCTATCCTTTGTTCTCGAAGTCAAAATCATGTGTTCATGTCATGTTCTTGAAGTAATAAAAGAAATTGATTTTTCTTGTTATGCCATATTATGGATCTTTAGTCTTAGAGCACAGAGATATATATTGTTTGCTCTTGCTTCCAAACCCACAATCCCTTGGAAGCTTAAAATAATCCAAATTACTTGTGAGCTTTTATTTTGCTTCTGCTAATCATATTAAAGCACTGGGCCATAAAAAGGGCCCCCCCACATACGTATATATATATATATATAATAAATAAAGAACTCCATGTATTTTTAACATAACTGAAATTAATATAAATTACTTGTTTATGACTATTAGTTATACCTATCTTAATCTCTCTCACTCTCATCCTCTCAATCAAATATCTTTCACATACAAAAATATTGATTATGAAGAAATACATACCAAATCCTTTCCAAAATTTTGGCGTAAAATCCACTTGATGTCAATCCTCGATGAATGAACTAAATTATGTTTGAGGCTATTATAATATATTTTTAACATCTTAGGCAAGATTGACATAGTTGACGTTTCCATTTTTCAAAGTTGGTTTGAAACAAACATGCCTGGCAATTCTATTATATTTTTTTATTTTTCCTAATAAATTTTTTTTTTCAGGATTTTGGAATATATATATATATATATTTGCAGATAGCTGTGGATGACAATCCATTAATTATCCATCAACCTAACATTGTTCTTATGAACAATATCACATGGGATGAACAATGCCAAATAAAGTTATTATACTCATGAATAATAAAATATGTGATCATGAATATCAACAGTCCCATCGTAGAACTTATAATGCTTGAATCAGTCTCAACCGTTGAAGTGGATTTGCATCCACCCTCTCACCCGAATAGACTTTTCTATACTCAACCATAGGCCCCACCCAATCCACCCTTGCATTCACATCGAATGACTGTAATCTACGTTCCTATACAACAGTGATATGAGTTCGTACCCCAAAAACATTTTTGTCATATATATATTAGAAGGTTTTGAATTCATGTGTGTTTTCATTTGCATAATTGATTTTCTTGTAATTAGATTTATTTGGAGTAATGGCTACATGGGAATGCATACTATTAGAAATTGATCGCTTTGACTTATGTGCATTTACTAGTGAACAATAAAATTGAGTTGCAAGTTTGTTTTTATATGTAAGGGTTTTTTTTTGGAATCAATGCATCTGATTTTTTTTAAACCAATCTAGTGAACGTTTCCACAAAAACTTTCACAATGGGACTAGTATCATTGAACCAGAAGTTTTGAATTATACATGTAAATTTTACCAAGTTAATTTTATTAATTATTATTTTGAAGGAAGATTAAATGGGTCTTTATTATTTTCCTAGCAGGAAAAGTGAGATTGGAGTTATTTAATGACAAGGAGCATCATTGTACATTATTTTGTTTTGTCTTTAGTAGAAAAAATTTACTTAGCACATTGTTATTGTTGTTATTTGAGGGACCGTACAAAATTATTTGTCTACATCCATAAAGTTTGTTTTATTTCAAATTATATATTCATTTAACTATTTTATGATGTAATTTTTTAAATTTAACCCTATAAATCTATTTAAATATATTATTCCCAACCACCGATATTGAATGCGCCATTTAAATAAACTAATTAATGATGGAGAGTGAAAGAGAAAAAGAATCACTTGATGGAGAGTGAGAAAGGATAAGATGGAAGAAAACTTAGTAAATGTACATGAAATCGTTTACCATAACTATTTTCTTACTTTTTCTTGAAACGTTTGAGAGGGAGAGATAAATTTGGATCGAGGATTCGAGGGAGTAATTTATTTTATTTTGTTGCATGTTATCATATTTACCTTTTATTTATTTTTGTGATTTTGATTTTAATTTTATATATTTATTATCTCACATTAGTATTGACAAAGTGTAATATTAAAGATCTCATGCATCATAAATTTAATAACTTTATATTATTATTTATATTTTTTCAAATAATGACTCCAGTTGAAATCTCTGTTTTTAGACATTGGTTTAATGCAAAACAAAAGAAGAATGAATAGTGTGTATGTGTTTTTTCTTATTATTTTTATTATTTATATTTTTTACATTTTTAATAAGAGGGATTACTTTTTTATTGTTTTAGTCAGAATTTTTTTTTATTTGGACTGGATGTAGAACTGATTTATAAAGTTTTCAATCAGAGGGGGATTATCGGTAAATTTTGCAATCAAGCCCACTTAATTCAATGATTGGGCCGTGAGTGGTTCATCATTCTTGGGCCCATTCTTGGGCCTATGGCCCCAATAGTGTGTGACCAAGCAATGGATCCAAGATCTGAAGACAACCATCAAACGAGATGAAGACATAGGTCGTCGCGTCTCTCTCGTCTCCATCTCCAACCCTCGAAAACCCTAACCCTAATTCTTCGTCGCCGTCGTCGTCGTCGTCGTCGTCGCTGCGATGATGACCGACGATCCGTTCATCTCCCGGCCCCATCCGCGTGCCTTCATCTCTACCTCCGCCAGCGCCCCTTCATTTCCCACCTTCTCCTCCCCTTCCCACTCTCCTTCCCCAAACCCTAGCCCTAATCCTAGCTCGCGCCACTCCTCCGGCGGCCGCCTCCACCACCCGTCCGCCGCCTCCGGCTTCACACACAACGCCCGCATCGCTATCGCCCTCGCTCCCTCCGCTGCATTCCTTCTCTCCCTTGGCGGCACTCCTTCTATTCTTGTCCTTTCCGCCGGCCTTCTCATCTCCTACCTCCTCGACTCTCTCCGCCTCCCAACCGGTTCCTTCCTCGTCCTCTGGCTCTCTCTGTCCACATCCCTTCTCGCCCTCTTCTTCACTTTCCCGCTTCCCACTCCTCGGTTTCTCTCTCCATCCTCGCCATCCTCTTCTCGTCTTTGACAACCTTCTTCATTGGCGTCTGGGCTTCTCTCTGCAGTTTAAATGGCTTCACATTGAGAACCCATCCATTGTCCTCGCCCTCGAGCGCCTCCTGTTTGCCTGCCTCCCCATTGCATCCCCCGCCCTTTTCACCTGGGCCGTCGTCTCCGCCCTCGGCTTCTCCTCCTCCGCTTTCTTCTTTGCCTCCTTTTCCTGCATCTTCTACTGGCTCTACGCCCTCCCCCGCCCCTCCTCCTTCAAGTCCAGTGACTCCCAGATCCTTGGCCCATTCGAAGGATGCATCCATACCCTCTACCTCCTCTTCGCTCCCGTCCTCTTCCGGATCGGATCCCACCACTCCACCATCTTCTCCTCCTTCTCCTCTTTTGCGACATCCTTCTCCTCTTCTTCATCCCCTTCTTATTCCAGCTCTATGCATCAACGAGGGGTGCGTTGTGGTGGGTCACGAGGGATAATTACCAGATGCATCGGATTAGAGTTGTGAATGGAGCGGTTGCGATGGTGGTGGTTGTGATTGCTTTGGAGGTTCGGGTGGTTTTTCATTCGTTTGGGCGATACTTGCATGCCCCGCCTCCGCTGAATTACCTGCTTGTGACTGTCACAATGCTCGGAGGTGCTTCTGCTGTTGGAGCTTATGCTGTTGGGTTGATTGAGGATGCTTTCAGTGCTGCAGCTTTCACGGCTTTGTCTGTTTTAGTTAGTGCTGCTGGTGCCATTGTGATTGGATTCCCTATTGTGGTATTGAATTCTTTCTCTTATCCCTATGCTTTTTTTTTCTCTTATCTTTCATCTATGGTAATAGAACGTGGTAATTTAAATCTTGGATTGATGTATCTTCTCGAATAATGGTGTTTATAACTTTCTACTAGACTGGCAATGAAAATGTTGAACAAATAGCGACTCATGCCAATTGATATATGTACAATACACTGTTGTTGCACAATATTCTAAGAAACCAATGCAAATCACTGTATTGGAGCAATTTACCCCAGTCAGAATATTGCAGCGATATTACCATTGAACTTGGGCTTGGTTAATGCGCCATTTAGTGCTATCAATTCTTCCCTAAAAATGAGTTCCATTTGTTTTGATCTTTTCTGCTTTGGGGCCTCATCCTGCTTGTTCCATTATGCCTTTTGTTTATTTTTTATGAGTGAAAACCCTTAATGTGCTTTATTTAATCGCCTGCACTTCATTATTGGAAGTTGTGCTAATAATAATTTGGACTGTGAGTATCAATTTGTAACTCATGTTGCTTTGAACCTTTAGAAAAGAGATTCTGGGAAAACTGCTAACCTGGTAAGGAAATGTTTCACAGAAAGCTTTCTCATGAACAAGGAAGATTTTTTATCTTATTTTCAATTATTTTCTCAATCAATGTATTAAGAATGTTTTCTATGTAGAAGAAGCACTTTTTGGTCTGTAATGGTCCTGAAATACACTTGTAGTGTTGTTGATCAAAATTTGACATACTAGTGCTACTCCATTAGAAGGATCCATGGTTACAGCCAGTTTAAGAATGAATATTGAGTAAAAATAACATTAAACACTTTTCTTCAAGTAGGACGTCCAATATGAAAGGATGCATTCTTGGGTTAGACACACCCCTAACGTCAGTACCGTGTATTGCAAGTGCCCTATGGTGGCCCACAATTGTTATATTTCTTATACAGTGAACTTTTCAAGAAAATGTGATTATATGGAAAGTAAGCATGGTCTTGTTGCATTGAGCTCCAAAGAAGAAATTTCACTTTTGCAGTATAGTATTAAAACCTTTCAGGCATAAATTTGATTTGGCCCTCCAAACTTCAATCCTAAATTTCCCTTGAAGTTTTAGTGTCAACTTGATTGTGAGATTCCTTTTGGGTTCATAATTTGTTGATATGTGAGAGACCTTATTAGCAAATCTTGCTTATTAGTTTAGTCATCAATGGGCTGCAATAATTGGAAGGATGTTTGGTTACACAGAGTTATTAATGAGCTAAATGGTGTCTCTTTTGTATCAAGGGATCATGCGGTGTTATAATTTAGTTAATTCTTTTTTATACTTTTTGTGCCTGTTTTCCGATTTTGATAAAAAGGAAATAGTAAGGGGAGCATTAGTGGTTTATCAAATATAAAATGTTGGTGCCTGAAATTCACCTTGAAGCCAGGGAGAGTTTTCCATCATAATTTCCAGTTGAAGAATGGTCTTTATATATTTGCCAATTGTTTCTTAAGGTTAAGTCAAACTCTTGTTATATTGATGTTTAATACTCACTATCTGTTGATTTGTGTTTATTGAAAGCTTTGTTCTTGTGGACATTGTAAATGTGAATGAATGATTGCTATGGCTGTTGGGTTTTACATCATCTGGCCTGGTGGTGTGCTGTTGTTCTATCTGCTTGGATATGTTAAGTTCATATTTTTATATCTTGTCTTTAGTACATGTACTCTTGTTAGGTCTTATGTCGTTATTTTGTGTATAAATTTTCTCATGTCTGGCTCATTCTTGAATCTGTGAATTTTTCTGGAATATTTTCTTTGGGGTCAGATGACTGCAAACTTTCTACTGTATGTAGGTCATGATTTTACTGAATTAGCACACTGTAATTTGTGCAGTTTATTCCTCTTCCTATGATATCTGGTTTCTATCTTGCTCGGTTCTTCACTAAGAAAAGCTTGTCATCATACTTTGGCTTTGTTGTGTTGGCTACCTTGATGGTGCTATGGTTTGTTGTGCATAATTACTGGGATCTCAATATCTGGATGGCTGGTATGCCATTGAAATCTTTCTGCAAGTTGATAGTTGGAAGCGTACTCTTAGCGCTGGCTATTCCTGGTCTGGCACTTTTCCCACCCAAACTACGCTTCTTGACTGAACTTGGTCTTATCAGTCATACCTTGCTGCTATGCTACATAGAGGACCGCTTCTTCAACTATACGACTATATACTATTTTGGATTTGATGGTGATGTGATGTATCCAAGTTACATGGTTTTGTTGACAACTTTTTTGGGCCTGGCTCTGGTTAGGAGATTATCTGTGGATCATCGAATTGGTCCGAAAGCTGTCTGGCTTTTGACTTGTCTATATTCTTCAAAGCTTGCAATGCTGTTTTTGTCATCAAAATCTGTGGTATGGGTCTCCGCGGTTCTTCTGTTGGCTATTTCTCCTCCATTGCTTCTTTACAAGTATGGATCAAACTTTTTTCCCTTATGCATGGCATTTATGCTCCTTTCATTTATTTAGTCAAGAATGTCAATGATCACCACATGTTGCTCCTTGTTCTTAATCTTCCAAAAGCTTTTCGCTATTTTATTTGGCAAACAGCTATACTTGATAACAGTATTGGTCTTCAGAGTCCTAAAAGCCTTCTTTATTGCATATATATAATTACCTTGTCTGTGTTTCATTTTTTTTTCTGAAAAATGATTAACTTCTGGGACTATGAGACCTCTGTGCTTCCTCATTTTCTTGCTGGAATTTGTCCAGGGATAAATTTAAAGGAGCCTCCAGAATGAAACCTTGGCAAGGCTATGCTCATGCATCTGTTGTAGCTATCTCTGCATGGTTATGCAGGGAAACAATCTTTGAAGCTCTACAGTGGTGGAATGGGAGGCCTCCATCAGATGGTTTGCTTCTGGGTTCCTATATTCTTTTGACAACCATAGCTTGCATTCCAATAGTGGCCCTTCACTTTCCCCATGTCCAGGTATCTGCTTTAAAGACCTTTACAACTGCTAATGTTTATGGGGCTGCAGTACATATGATCCTCTTTTTCATCTCTTTTCTTCATGACTTCTCCACCTCAACGCAGTCATTTTTGCACAGTTTTCATGTTTGCTTTTAATATCTTAACCAGAGGTACTGGATCCTCCATCCAATCTCGGCCACTCTTTTCTATGCTATTTGTCCACTATAGTGTGTCCTTATAAATGCCTCCTTTTGCTTCTATAACACGACAACTGACTTAGTGTACTGAAATTCATCTCAATATGGTATCACTTGGTCCTCAGCTGGGAATTGGGCTTCATAATTATGTCGGCTAAAGTTTCACATCATGCATCTTGTTTCAGCTGCACTTCCTTCTGAAGTCCTCAAGCCTCAAATTGCATGTTTAATTGTAATATACAGTTGTCACATACATACACACACAACAGGGGAGGGGGCTAATAACACCACTTGAATGCTAATCTATATCTGCAAAATTAAGAGTATTCTGATTAACTCATCTTGTGAAACTCTTTTTGCAATTTTCTTAGGTTCTATTAGAGATGCTGTTGTTTGTTGTATGAATTAGTTCTGATCATCATAAATGCTTTTGCAGTCCACAAAAAAGATTCCTTGTACTCATGGCTGCAGCAGGTCTGCTGTTCATTTTTATGCAGCCTCCGGTTCCTCTATCATGGGCATACCGGTCAGACTTGATCAGAGCAGCTCATCAGTCTTCTGATGATATTTCAATATATGGTTTTGTTGCTGCTAGACCTACATGGCCTTCATGGTTGCTCATAGCAACTGTCTTGCTTTCATTAGCGGCAATCACCTCTGCCATTCCCATCAAGTACATTGTTGAGTTGAGGGCTTTCTATGCAGTTGGCGTTGGGTTGACACTGGGCATTTATATTGCTGCGGAATATTTCTTTCAGTCCATTATTCTCTACCCTTTTATTGTTGCCACCATTATCTGTGCTTCTGTTTTTGTAGTCTTCACTCACTTGCCTTCTGCATCAAGTACAAGGCTTTTGCCCTGGGTATTTGCTTTGTTAGTAGCCCTCTTCCCAGTGACATACCTGTTGGAAGGGCAGGTACGAGCCAAAAATATTGGAGAAGATGAAGAAGCGGACAGGTTCTCTACTATATTGGCTGTTGAAGGGGCAAGGCTATCTCTTCTTGGACTGTATGCCATGCTATTCATGGTAATCGCTTTAGAGATCAAGTTTGAGCTAGCGTCACTTCTGCATGGGAAAACTGTTGACAAAGGTGTTACTCTCAATCAGCCTGGTCGAAACCCTGGCTTCCCACCCAGATTGAGATTGACTCAGCAGCGGAGGACATCAGCACCGCCCTCCTTCACAATTAAGAGGTTGGTAGCAGAGGCTGCTTGGATGCCTGGGGTGGGAAATGTTTCTACTGTACTGTGCTTCACTATCTGCCTGTTACTTAACATGCATCTCACCGGTGGTTCAAACCGTGCAATATTTTTCCTTGCCCCGATTCTATTGCTTCTCAACCAGGACTCAGATATCTTTGCAGGTTTTGGTGACAGACAACGATATTTCCCTGTAATGCTGGCCATCTCTGGTTATTTGGTGCTGACTGCTCTGTACAGGATATGGGAGGAAGTCTGGCATGGGAATGCAGGATGGGGGCTTGAGATTGGGGGACCTGGTTGGTTTTTTGCTGTAAAAAAATGCTGCTTTGCTTGTCTTCACCCTACCCAATCACATTCTCTTCAACCGGTTTATGTGGGATTTTGTGAAGCAGACAGACATCATGCTGCTGCTAACCGTGCCACTTAATCTGCCGTCTATTATGATAACAGATATTGTTGCTGTTAGGGTTTTGGGGTTACTAGGTATAATCTATTCCTTAGCGCAGTATCTTGTATCCAGGCGGATAAGGATTGCAGGCATGAAGTATATATGAAGCAGGATTGATAGGATGATGATTCAGCCATTCTCAAGTGTGTTGCCTTGTTGGGTTTCAGATTAAGCATACTGAGGTTTCATACTAAAAGAGTTAAAAAGTGACATTAGTTATACTGTATCACAATCTGTTCCTGCAGTGAAACATTGAGCCCAACCTTCTGTGGACTATAATTTAATCAGAGTTTTAGGGAAGGCCGTTGCTGTATCTTCTAAAATTTGTGAGAGTACTGCATCACAGGTGAGTGGCACGGGGACAATTGTGTGTATTTGTCATGTGGTATTATTCTCCTTCCTCTGATGTAGCAGCAACCCGAAACAGTTTATTTCCTTTTCAATATGTCAATCATCTTAGGAATATTTTGCATCGATTGACTTGTAGATTTCTAGACAACTTGTGTTTTAATGTCTTGAGTGCATTTCGTATGCAAGTTATACATCTCTTGAAGCCTGACTGTTTTGGCTTCTCTTTCTCTCTCTCGTTTCTTTTGTTCTTGCATTTGAACAGTAGGAAATTGATTCTTTTTAGCCTGGTGTTTGATTGCTATTTTGGGTTAATATGAAGTGGATACATGCGTCTGATAGCTGGATGAACTTGTGCTTGTTTAGTACATTGTGCCGGGGAGCGCATTTCTTAGCTCAGAATTTGGGATTAAATTGTTATTTGATTGTGTTTATCTCAAAATATCAGCCCATCCCTCTTAACATTTTATTTGGTTAGGACATAGGTGTTGGTTGGGATGCTGCTGCTTAATTTTTCACACGTTGGACAGTCATTGCAAGTAACTGCCTTGAAGTATGAGCAGCTTTTACCCCACATTCTAATTAACTTGGTATAATAATAGAAGACTCTTTGAAGGTTTGCAATCTATTTAATTAATGGACAAAATTAAATTCAGTGCTTGTCTAAGATTATTTTAACAATAGACCCATTTAAACCTCTCAGATTGTTTTAAAATGAAGCAATGTCAGATTTATTTTATTGAAGACCTATGTAAAAATTTAATTTATATGAAAAAAACTTGTAAGTATATGCATTTTACAATTTTTACTGAGGGGGCTCCCAAGATAATTTACTTTATCTTTTCCGGTTCCAATTTCTCGAAAAAAAAAAAAAAAAATCAAAGTTTCACCCTCTTTCCTAAAATACCCCACGTATCTGTCCCCGTTGTGCACCCCGAATCCCTCGCGCGCTCTTCTCCGCTGGCGATGCCATGCCGACTCTCAGGCGAACTCTTCTCCAATTCCATCAAACCCTATCCCTAATGCCTCGTAGATCCGCAAATTCCCTTCCCCGGTACGCCGATCGCTTTAACTTTATGTTTTGCTTTTGATTTCGCTATCGTTTTTATGTCTCTATCTCGAATTCGGTGTCTTATAGATCATCACCTGCTGGATTGGGATCTCGATTGTATTCAGATCATGCATCAATTGACGTGGATCTATCCACCGAGGAAGCCCAGCGCCGCCTCCGCAATAGGTCTTGCAGTTTTCCTTGAATTTTGGGGTTTTTCATTCTGTCGCATTTTATCATGAAGAGCCTAAAATTTGCTTCTTTTGCTTTCTCTTTTGTGCAGGCTGTTGTATAGAAGCAGGCAACGTGGGTTTCTCGAGTTGGACTTGGTTTTGGGGAATTGGGTGGAGGTGAACATCACGTCCATGGACGAGCTGCGGATCAGAGCCCTTATGGAAGTTTTAGACTTGGTAACTTCTCTTTATTCCCTTACTTTCATGCTTATTCAGGTTGCTGTCTTTCTCATAATCTATGTGGCTTCATTATAAAAGAGTGTATAGAGAATATATAAATGAAAAGGACAATCAAGGAAGAAATGGATATGCAGATTTTATAAGAGAATATTTGTTTATTGATTATGCTGCTTAAGACTATTGATCTTTTATGTTGTGATTAAGGATGTAACATGAGTTTTTTATTTGTTGTCCTCTTTTGGTTGTTTAGCATCTGGCTCTTTAACATTTTTCCTGAAGAAAGTTGTGCATTGTTTTTGCTCTTTGATTCTTTACCTGAATGCTTACAATTGCTTTACCTCTTGTTAGTCTCACTGGGATGCTACTGTCTTGCTCCCTTTTGAATTGCACCAAATTTATTACTTTTTGGACTCATCGATGAAGAAAGTAAAGTGATTATTACATTGATTCTTTTTTTTTTTTTGTGTTCTTAACACATGGAGTTCGTCAGTGGGGGTAACTCGAGCAAGTCAATCCTGCTGCCTCTTTGAATGATACCACAGATCCTTTCATAGGCTCTTCTTTGATAGTTAACTATGCAAATTAAATGGTTTTGTGTGAGTGCGGATCCTAACAACATATGTTTTTTCATTAAAAATTAGTATCTCTGGTTTGGTGAGAGTTCTAGTGTATAATTTAGTTCGACACTTTATGGGTCCTCGAAATTTAAGGTCTCCTTGTTAAGCCTTCCTAATTGAGTTTAATGTAAGGGTGTCACAGGATTTAGGCCATCCTAGACTCCTAATTACCTAAACAATAGCATGGATAGATTTGATATGTTTCCATAAAAGGTTTGTTGGGTTGGCCTGAGCCGCAAAATTGTCATGATATATATTTCAGATAACTTTCTGTTTCATGATTGGTTGAACATTTCATATATAATTGGCATGGGCACATAATTTTAATTTATATAGACTCTTTTCAAGTGGAAATGAGGAAGGAGTTAGGATGGATGATAATGAAATTGGTAGAAGTAGAATTTTTCGGCATCTAAGCTCTATAATCAAGAGGATGGCGAACTTATAGAAGTTGTTACAAATAGGATTAAGTCAAGTTCGGTAAAATGGAAGGGAGCTTCTAGAGTTTTATATTCGTAGAGTGCTTCTTAGATTGAAAGGTAAGTTCTATAGAATGGTTATTAGGCCAGTTATGATGTATGGGTTAGAATGTCGGGTAGTTAAGAAACAACATACTCAAATGATGGGTGTGGCACATTGAGATGGATGCTAGGCGTTATTAGGAAGGATCTTTTAAAGAATGGATTCATTCAACATAAATTGGGAGGGACACTTATCATTGACAAGTTAAGAAGGAAAGATGGTATGGAAATGTCTTTAGATGACCATAGATGCCCTTATAAGAAAGGTGAAAACTCCATAAGTGGAAGGCCGTAAAAGCGGAAAGGTAGACCAAAATGTTTTTAGCAAGAACTTTACATAGATATGCAAAGCTTGGTTTACCTAGTTTTTGACCTTTGATAGAGAAACATGGAAGGGAAGGATTCATAAAGCTGAGCCAAAATAGTTGGAACTAATGGCTTCTTGTTGTCAGCTTTTTATGTAAGCCAATAATTTGTAGAATAATTTTTGCATGAGAAATGGTAAGAGCATCTTCTGAGATTTCTACCATTTCAATCTCTTTGTGGTTCGATCCAATTTCCTTTTATAGTTGCAAATAATGGATCAGCCCCTTTCTGTTTGGCCTTTCTATGTGAATTGGTGACAAATGGCACTCATCTTTATCTTTAAACAGATGCATCTTCTTAGATTTATACCTTTTATTCTCTTAGTAGTTTAATCTAATTTCCTCTCAAAGTTGCAATGATGGAGTAGCCCCCATCGTTGCATTTATTGGTGTATTAAGGAGGAGAAACTAAAGTCAATTGTCAAAGATATAATGATAGGGCCGAACATTATATGCTACTTTTTGGTGTAAACAGTATTTAGTTAGCGAGCAGGAAGAACAAAACCAGCAACAGAAGCTACAAGAATAGCTGTTCTGTGATTCGTGTAAAAAGTATGCATAATTGTGAATTTTTTCAATTGAGAAGTTGTGATTCTTGTGAACAGTTTGGTACTTGGATAATCTACGGCCTTTTGAAAATCCGATGGATGCTCACAGAATGGTGTCGTTGTCTATCTGAAATATCAATTAGATAACACGTACTAGGCTTTTGAAAATTCCTCGTAAACCTACACTCGGGTACCATTGTCTGGACAAAATATTACATGAAGAGGATGGGTACGAGTCTTTTGAAAATCCTATGAAATATTACATCAAGATGACTGGCAATTATGGTTTTATCACAGATCTGATGATCTGATTATTATCAGACATCTGCGCATGTGATTTGTTGTGCCTTCAATGTTATGCCTTGATGGCTTTGTGATTGATAATTAAATTTTACCAGAAAATGAGAAATCGGTCCCAAATATCAGACGTGTTGGACCACTTCAAAGACCTGGTTTTTCAAGTCACCAAACAAATTATTATCAAGAAAGCAAATTTTGTATTACAGTGGACCATGAACTATAGTCTTGGTAAGGATAATAAAATTATCAATTATTTTGCCAACACAGAGAGGAAAGATAAAACATGCACCTAGACAACTTTCTTGTTGACATGAAGTAAATCACAGTAGGAACACTACAGCACGTGAATCTTTTATTGATGCGTTATGCAGGAACCAAGAGAAATGACAGACAAAATGTTTGTCATGCCACAAAGCTGGCAATTGAAACTGATAAGACATAACAAGCACCTTGACTGTACATAACCTATATTTTTTGGCAAAACTACTATTTCATTTGCCAAGAACTGCTCCGGTGATCATGAGGCAAGGTGATTTATTTAGGGATAAAACTTGGACCTAAGCAAAAATGGATGTTAGAATTAATGCTACGTGCTGCATAGTTTACTTTTTTTTTTTTTTTTTTTTTGTCAAGAAGAACGAAACCCCTAATGGGCCCGCTAAACTAAAGAGGGGCGTGCACATGCCTCGACTGCGGCCTGTGGGGCCGCGCACACATGGGCGCCTGGTACCACCCACGGTTCGTGCTCACAATTCTCGAGACATGCACCCTCACCCCGAGGATTCGAACTTTCGCCACTTGCGAAGAGTCCTCACGGGGGACACAAATGCCAATTGACCCAAAAGCCGTTGGCGCATAGTTTACTTTTGAAATTGAAAAATGAAATCCTGCTCAACGTTTGAGAGAGTATTTTTTACTAACAACCTGGGAAAGCAAGAGATGGTCCACAAGGATAACAACTGCTATTATGCGAATAACTTGTTCGCTCATGCAAACTATTTGATTATTCATCTCTGTTTCTTTAATGCTCTTTTCCTAATTTGCTTTCCCTTCAGGAAAATCCTGATCTGTGGAAGTGGCTAACTGGGCAGGAGCAACCTCCGGAGGCAGTGAGCAATAATCCTGTATAGATTCCTAAACTTCATGCAAGCTTATGTTTTAAAAATTCTTCCCAATCCCCATTGGAATATGTTGGACAAACTATAAAACTTAAATCTCTTGTATGTTACTCTAGGTATTCACTGCTATCCAATCCAAGGTTTTGCGAAATCTGGAAAATCATTCTTCCCCAGAGACTCGTGCAAATCCAGGCCAGCCATGGGTACGAGGATGGGATGATAAGCGTGGACTTGATGGTCCTAAATACGGAAATCAGTGAACTCGAATAACCACACTCGTAATCACCAACATGACCAAGTAAGAAAGTCTTGTGTGCTTGAACTTGCAATCATCAAAATAAATGCTTCTGTCTTTGTGCCTGCCTCGTTGAGTCATGCATGAAGAATTTAATCAAACATTTTAAGATATAAAACCTGTGTAAATTATATTATGAGTTCCCATTTTCCAGACTTATTCATGCAAAAATGTGTTTTCTTATTGCCATCTGATTATATATATATTTGATATTGTCTTGTGGAGTTCTCCATGCAATTTCTAAATACCATACGGTTTATATTTTATTGCGAAAGTTAGCAGCAATCCCTTCCAATTCTAAATGCATGATGATTGATTATTCAAAGATGAAATCTGGGCACTAGAGAATGGGTGGAAGAACACAAGCTTTCTGTTTCTGGGGGCCATCAGGAATCTAAGAAAAAGAAACCCACTTATCTCCTTGGAATGATTAAGAAGAAAGACTATAAAACCTTCTTTTTCTCTTTTTTTTTTCTTTTGGTGCTTACCATTATCTGCCATATTGACTTGTTTCACTTTCATTCTAAAAAGCCCTTTATTTGTATGTTTATTTATTTCCTTTCAATTTAGAGAGCAATGGTAATAAAGCTCATGATCGATCCTTTACGTCCATGACCAAGAGGGTGTCAGTCATGGTGATCCTTTTAAATATTAAAAACTTTATCTTGTTTGCAATATAATTTAGTGTTTGATGCCATGTTTGATGGCATTATTTATGCGAGGAAAAAAGAAATTAGAGCTCCTGCATAGAATTGAATGATGAAAAAGATTCTCTCGAAGTTCAAATTAATTATTGTTTTGGTGGTGGGTGACCTCATCAGTGTCAAACCCTAAATCCTTTTCTAATCCTCAACTAGGCACTTGGAAGACTTCATTCATTGGTCCAAAACCAAAGCTAGAGATGCATGGGGGGATAATCAAGACATTAAAAAGTAAACATGAAAAGAAACAAGATCTCTAAGGAAGATGGTTTGCTTTTGAAAAGGTGCGTGGTCTGGGGGACCAGACGCCTACTTTTAAGATGGGATTTTTTTTTTTTTGAATGTTTAGTTTTAAGAGAAAATTTTAGTGCATGCCCCTATACAACTGGGTAATAGCTAATACACCTTTATAAAAATTGTATTTATTTGTGTGCTCTTATATCATTTGGTTGTTAAATATTAATTTTAATTTTAATTTTTATACAAAAATATTAAGAATGATTTAGGAAGTATAAACTTAACTTTTACAGATTTTACTGGGTTACATTAGTAATTATAGATTTTTGTTGGGGTATGTAAGCCAAAATAAATAAATAAAGAAACAAAATGGAGAACCCTAGTTGTAACCCTAAGGAAAGAATCTTTTCTTGGGTTAGGGACATGAACAAGATTGATGAGAAGAGTTAAGAGTGGGAGAGCTGACAGGCACACAGACATTCAGCTTGATTCTTGGCTTTTGGTCCTTTTTTTTGTCTCATTCTTTTGATGCTCTTGGAAACACCTTCTTGGATTTCAGTCACCTTTTCATACTTGTATAATAATAATAATAATAACAATCAAACAAAAATAGAGATTAGGGTTTCAAAATCTAGCCCAAGTCTCCTCGTCTGACCTTTAGAAAAGCAAAATAAAATGATGTATATTAGAATAAACATAATATATTATATTTAGAGCCATTTGAGATGATAAGATATATTCAAACTCATAATATTGAGAGTGAAATTACATAATTTTTTTTTTCAAACATAATATACTTTTAAATATTATATCATGAAATAAAATATTATGTTTAACATAAGCCCATGAACTTATTCTGACATATATGAGCTACTTAAATTTGGAACGGTTTCTAGTAAAAAATGGGACAAGAGGGTATTTACTACTTAATCACTATGCATTAGTCAATACTATGTGATTTCACTAACTTCTATTTATATTTAATTTTTCTAGTTGCATCATGCACACCTCATTCATGACGTCAATGTAGATTAAAAGTTTCATCTTCATGCTTTTGTTGAAGCATCGTGCTTTTATCTTATGATTTGTAACCAAGAAGTTATGCCTTGTTGTAGTTATTTTTATCCAAGTAGATAAATGCTGCTATATGCCCATAGTTTAGTTTTATATTAGCTGTGTACTAGAGTATTTCTAGCTGTATAAATATTTGGACAATCTTTTCTATCATATTAAGCTTTTGAAATGTGGATTATAAATTGCCTAACAATTAGTATTAGAGCCACTCTGGGAGTACTAGAGTCTAGAGTTATAAAGGGATTTAATTGGCAGAGAGAGAAATTCTTTCTATCAGAAGACTATTATTTTAGAATATGGACTCAAGGGTCTGATATACATTTCTAAATTTTGAGAAATCCGTTCTATTATTGTGATAGTCGCCTAGCACAATTATTTTAAAAAAATTACAAAATAAATATTATAATTCTTTCCCTTCTTAAAAGTTTTATTTTTAGCCGAAAACCAAAACCAAAACCAAAACCAAAACCAAAAAGAAGAAAAGAAAAATAGTTAAACTAACCCTATTGCATTGCATAAGAGGAGTCTTTGTATTATATTATTATTAATTAATATTGTAACTATGATAAAATATAAAAAAAATATTGTTTTAATTAATTTAATAGAATAAAAAAAAAGCCTCCTCTCCATTGGCCAACTCCCTGTTTATTAGTATGAAATTTGGAAGCATTTATAGCATCATGTGAAGCTTCAAGCTTTCAAGCAAGAGACTCATGGTTCATCTATTGTCACGTAACATTCAAATCTAGTTAAAAAAAATGGCGAATTTATTCATTTATTTCAATTTTTTATCAGAAAAAAAAGAATAAAAATAGAACAAGCATGTGAAATAACTATTTGATATTATTTTTTTTATTAATGTTGAAATAAAAAACTAGAGAATCTGTAAATAAATAATCAAATAAAGGAACTTTTTGCAAATAGTGAAAATGTCAGGGATGCAAACGGAAGATGTGCTTCAGTTGTTCAACTTCAAAATAAAACAAAAATTCTCTGCTGTCGTGTCTCTTCGTGCGCACTGTCTTCCACCTCCGTTTCATGCTCTTATCGCCGGCGACCTCACCGGATATCTCGCCCGAAAAGAAGAAAGCGCCTCAAATCCATGCCCTTGTAGGATACAATCACTTGAAATCATTCATGGCAGCTCTCCTTCTCCTGCTCCAGCTCACTCTCTCCTTCTCCTTATCCTTCTCGCTCTCCGACGACGAGGCCGCTCTCCTCTCTTTCAAGCACTCCGTCACTTCCGACCCTGCCGACGTCCTCGCCGGCTGGTCCCCCTCCGGTGGGCCCTACTGCGCTTGGCGAGGTGTCTCCTGCGACACTGCCTCCCGCGTCATCTCACTTAACCTCTCTGGAACCATGACTATCTCCGGTGAGATCCACCCGGCGATTGGAGACCTCCGCCATCTCAAGCTCCTCGACCTCCATGGAAACAACTTCTCCGGCGAGATCCCTCTCAGCATCGCCAACCTCTCTTCCCTTCGGATTCTCGACCTCTCCTTGAACTCCCTCTCCGGCGGGATTCCGGAGTCGCTCATTGGATTCTCGAGGCTCGAATCCATCAATCTCTCTTCCAATCATCTCACCGGGAGGATCATAATAAGCTCTACAAATCCTTGTCACTCTTTGCTTCACTTGAATCTATCCTTCAATCTCTTGCAGGACAAGATCCCACCTGAAATCGGGAAATGTGTGAAGCTCAAGACATTGTTGTTGAATGGAAACATCCTCGAAGGTCGGATTCCTCTGGAGATCGGTCGTATAGCCGCCCTCCGGATTCTTGATGTCTCGAGGAACAGCCTCACCGGCAGCATTCCGAAAGAGCTCACAAACTGCAAGAAGCTCTCTCATATAGTTCTGACGAATTTAGATGATTCCATTTTCAAATCCAGCAATGAGTTCAATGCATTCAAGGGAGGGATCCCTCATGAGCTGCTAGTCTTGAGGGAGCTTGAGGTCCTATGGGCTCCAAGGGCTAATCTTGGCGGGAGTTTGCCAGAGCTCCGAGAGGGGCAATGTAAGCTGAGGGTTGTCAATCTTGGCCAGAACTACATCAATGGTTTCATCCCTGGTTGGCTGAGCTTTTGTAGAAGCCTTTCATTCTTGGATTTGAGTTCTAATGGCTTCCAGGGCCTGATGCCTCCACAGCTAGGCATTCATTGCATGCTTTACTTTAATGTTAGTCACAACTAGCTTACTGGTTATCTCGAAGAACAACAATCATCTCTTCAATGCCAGAGAAATCTGACTGCATTGGTGGAAGAAGGAGATCAGCTGGTGAATTCCTACTCCGTGACCAAGGATGGAAATGGGAACTACGTGTTGCTTCATGATTTCAGTTGGAATAACTTCACTGGTCCGTTGTCATCATTGCCATTGAAACTGGATGGTAATTTCTCTTATAGTTTGCTTCTGAACAGCAATGGATTCCATGGATCTTTCCCTGGTGAGCTTCTTGGATCATGTGTGGGGGCAAGCGAATTCGGAGTCAATTTGAGTGCTAATAATTTGTCAGGTGAGATTGGCATCGGGCTTTCTAGTTGCTTGCAGATGAGAAGTTTGGAAGTTGCTGACAATGCTCTCACTGGCTTAATACCTCCTGAGATCGGTGACCTTAGCCATCTCGAGCTTCTTGATTTGAGGGAGAATTACTTGAATGGTAGCATTCCAGACCAGATTGGAAACATTCCTTCTCTTGTTGCTCTTGATCTTTCGAGAAACTCTCTCACAGGAAGCATTCCTCAGTCTTTCTCTAATCTCACTATGCTTGAAAAGTTTAATGTTTCATTTAACAACCTGTCCGGCAGCATTCCTCATCTTCGGTACATTAATGATTGTGATTTCTTCATGGGCAATCAGTTGCTGCAACCATGTGCGGATTTGAAGAATGTTTCCTCGCGGCCATTGCCGCCTTCTCATGCTAGTGCTTCAAAATGGAGTGCTCAGAGCAGTAGATTAAAGTCTTTCGAGGTAGCTGCAGTAGCCTCTGCATCTTTTCTGCTCTTCATCCTCCTGGCGCTTCTTGTTTACTTGGTTTGCATCAAAAGGAAGCTTGCTAGGATCACTAGTCTTAGACGAAAGGTGGTGGTGACTTTTACCGAGGCACCTTCAGAGCTGAACTATGAGAATGTTGTTAGAGCTACTGGTAATTTCAGCATCCAGAAGTTGATTGGAACTGGTGGATTTGGAGCTACCTACAAGGCAGAGCTCGGTTCGGGTTTCCTCGTGGCAGTGAAAAGGCTCTCAATTGGCAGATTTCAAGGTCTCCAACAATTTGGCGCTGAAATCCAGACTCTTGGGAGAATTCGACATAAAAATCTTGTCACCCTTATTGGATACTATATGGGAGAGTCTGATATGTTTTTGATCTACAATTACCTTCCTGGAGGGAACCTCGAAACCTTCATCCATGAAATGCCTTCCAGGAATGTAAACTATCCTGTGGTGCATAAGATTGCTCTGGATGTTGCTCAAGCACTGGCATATCTTCACTATTCTTGTGTGCCTCGGATAGTTCATAGAGACATCAAACCAAGTAACATCTTACTCGATGAAAAGCTCAATGCTTATCTCTCTGATTTCGGTTTAGCAAGACTATTGGAAGTGTCTGAAACTCATGCCACCACCGATGTTGCGGGGACATTTGGTTATGTTGCTCCGGAGTATGCCACCACATGCAGAGTCTCGGATAAGGCTGATGTTTATAGCTTTGGGGTTGTGCTTCTGGAGTTGATGTCAGGGAAGAGGTCTCTTGACCCCTCATTCTCCGAGTATGGTAATGGCTTCACAATTGTTGCCTGGGGGAGGTTGCTCATCCAGGAGGGCCGTTCCGGTGAGGTGTTTGCTCCTTCACTATGGGAGGCAGGACCCCAGGAACACTTGGTTTCAATGTTGAGGCTGGCTTTGGCATGCACTGTGGAATCGCTTTCTGTTCGGCCGTCGATGAAGCAGGTTGTGGAGACATTGAAGCAATTGAGAAACTAAACTAAGTTCACCCATTGATGCTGCTCTCTCAGGACAAGAGCAGCATTACCAAATGCTCACATCTGAGTATTATGTTGATGTGAGAGATCAAACTTTTACTGTAAAAAATGCTACAAAGCAAAAAAATATTCATTTGTTTTCTCCATAACTAGATTATTTACTTGCTTATTTAGAATGTGTACCATTCAGGCTTTTCACCTGTGCCAACAAAATGGTTTTCTTTTGAAGATACTGTGACTTGTTAGAAATCCCGGATTTAGTTAGTGATTGTTCACATTCGTCTTTTGAAGATTGTGTGTTTTGGCTTCGAAACAGTTTGATTTTATAATAGGCAACATGATCTATTCCAGTCATTTTGCATCTTCTTTTTAATCTGATGTATATACCTTGTGATACATATAGACATTAGGATGTTACCTTATATCTTGATGATATTACTATGACGACTGTGCGTGTGTGTGTTGGGGTATAACTGTATAAAATAATGGGTATAACCGTATAAAATACTGATTTAATATAAAAACTAGCATAGTATGATTACTACTGATACATTTTAGGTGACATCCTAATATTTCTGGCAGGTTGTATGAAGTTGATATGAGGGATCTATCAAACCAATTGATGAAGCAGGACAAGTTTAATCAGTAAGTTATTGTTAAATTTCTGCAGACTTACTCTGGTATGCATGACCTATGGCTCACATATACTCCTCCTCATCATCATCAATCTGAGTTATGCCATATGAATCTTTGCATATATTTGTTGATTCAAATTTATATTCAATCAGAAACTGGAACTTTTATATTGTGTTAATTGGTACATTTTCATTTCTGCAGACACCTCAACAACAACAACAACAACAACAACAATGATGATGATGAACAGATCAAAGGAAGATCAATCATAAAACTTCAATGTAACCTCTTAAATTTATCAATATGAGACCCTGGAGACCTTTTTCAGTTTGTTATCATGATCCAATCAAAATCTTATTTTCCCAAAGTTTCACAAACTCAAGATCTCACAATGAATAAAAATAAGAAAGAACCCATGCATGCAATTCAGTTATACAGGATGTTCATGAGGCTTTGTTTCTTTGGGATAAATTTTGCTTCTTGTTGTGGTCCTGAAGAAAGGTACCATTGTTGGCCAGTCCTGTGAAGCAGTAGGATGGTGCCTGCCACTGTGGCTTCTCCAGCTCCACACCCTCCTCATACTTCATCACATGGCTGGATATCCCTGTTTCAACACCCCCCAACCCAATTGGTCACACCTCTGCCACCTTTCTGAATACTTATCATTACAAAAAATAAATAATGCAGTACTTATTATTATTATTATTATTATTCTTTTGTTTTAAAGATTTTAAATTATTACTCCCTATTTCAACCGTTCCACAAAGAGAAAAAAAAAATAATTAGAATTAAAAATATCAGCCATATTATTATTATTATTATTATTATTATTATTATTATTATTTATTTTTATTTTATCCGTTTTTCTCTATATCCATTGAGATTATAGCCACTGCTCATTTACCAAAAACTGGACATACGTTGGATGATTGTGTTTATATATAATAAAAGGTGGGGGGAGTGTGAGTACCATTGAAGAAATCCCAGCGGACGGGTATGCGAGTGTGGACGTCCTCCCAATACCAAATGAAGTCCCCCTTGGTCCACAAATTGCAAAGAAATCCATCCGTGTATTCCATGCCGAGATACGTGGCATCATCCAGAAAATCCGGTCTCAGGATGCCAACCCCAAACTCCCTCACGCGGCAATCTCCACCGTTGGTACTGTTGGGCCCCACCGTGTAGTAGTAAGACGTACCGTTGTTCCATTCGACGTTGTGTAGGAGATCCCCGAGCTGGCTCTGCATGAGGTTGACGTTCCTCCCTGCGGGCCAGTCGTACCATAGATCCACGATATCGAGCCGTTCATCACTGAGTTCTGTAAGAAGAACGGCGTGGAACTTCTCCGGCCACTGCCTCGGGATCGGATCTCCTTCTCAGATGGCCATGAAGAGCAATAGCACCATGGCCTTCTTCACGGCACTCTTCCAATCTCTCTCCATTCTCAATTTATGCTTCACATCTCCGAGGCAGCCACACACTTTTGATGTACATATATACATAATATTGAGCGGTATGATCACCTTCCTGGCTGCGAAGTTATTGTCACCGTCCGCAAACATTATTTGTTGAATTTCTTGAAAAGATAAATGAATAATAAAAAACTTTTATCGTCATTATATGTCATGACAATTTATATTCATTTCGCTGCAACACAACACATGAATATATGACTTTGTTTGTTATTTATTTATTTATTTATTTATTTATTTATTTAATTATATATATATAATTTTTACTGAATATAAAACATTGTTATAGTGCATTATAATCATTTTAAGGTTTTTTTTTTTTTGGAAAAGATGAAAATTCTTGTTCATGCACCAAAGAGGAAGATAGTGAGGAGGGTAAAGACACTGGCGGTGACCGGAACTTGGATAAGGTTTCACTCTCAACCACAAGCTTTGTGGTCTCTCCCAAGTCATTATCATGATTCAGTGTCATCAAATTTTTAAAATGTTTATCAACCTTTGTACAGGTCGTTCTTTTCTTTCTTGTTTTTTTTTTTTTTTTTAAAAAAAAAACATTTAAATTAATTTAAATTCTTGAATTTTTTCCCACTTTTTATAATATGCTTCTTTAAGTTGAATTTTAAAAAATAAAAAATAAACACTTCTCACCATAAGCACTCAGCAATAATTAATACCTACTAATCTAACTTAAGATTAATTATTTATTCAGCCATTAATATCTAAATCTTTTAACTAATATTTACATTGGACACCAATGTAATTTCTTGCAGCGAATGAAAAAAAAACGCATATCTACAAACAAAGATAAATTTAATAAATGAAATAATTTACTCGGTATTAATTTACAATAAAAGCCAAACAAACAAACCCTGAACAAATCTTCACTTCAGTTGCAATTTTTGACAGCCTTCACCTGGACAACCTACATTATAACACCATTTGGTTAATTTCTACATACACATGGTAAAACAGAGCCTGAAGAGATCAAATAAAAGCTTAAACATTACTGCAGAAACATGCATACATACATACGTATATATAGAACTAAGTGATAGGGCCTTGTCGAGCTTTTAGCACCATTTCTTCGGTTGTGGTACCGATGATCTCATTGGCACGTCTCAATGGAACACAAGAGATTCTTCCAATAGAATCCTGAATTTAAGCAAAAGTTAGCACTTCTTCATAATTAAGATCATCGGTGATTCGATCTAAAGTTTGATTTCTGCTTAACTAGTGAGAAAAATTGATGGAACAAATACTGATAACTGACCTTTATCACAATTCCAAGTTTCTCCAACTTTCTGACAGCATCCACGACATCGAAATTGCATTGTTCACCAAACTCTTCTTTAATGAGATCTTCGCACCTTTGGTCCAGATCCTACATAGAGATGTGGACTAAGCAAATTAGCAAGTGTAAACATCGAGCACACTGAAATGAAGTATGGAAAAAGACTTTACATCAATCGTTGCCTTTCCTTGTTCCATCAAAATGAAGTATGAGATAATCACCTCTTTAACCTGCACATTAAAAATTTCAAAGTACTAAATGACACGCAGGACTAGTGTATGAACATGTCATGACACAGAGATTTTAATCACGGCGTACTTCTTGCTGAATAACATCATCACAGAGATGTAGAAGTGTGCCTCTCCCACTGTCTAATTGTTTGTCATACATGGATTGTGTGATTAGATTTTGGTAAGTAACCATATTTTGTTGAAACCTGGATCAAAGAAAAAATTAGAGAGCATCTCAAGCTTAACAAGCATTGAAAACATGTGAATTGTGAAACCAATCGCAAAGAGTTCTCACGAGAAGTAGATCTTTGCACAATAACCAATCAGGGCAGAAAGAATAGCAAAAACAACCCAAACGTCCGCTTTTGGCATTTCCAGTGATCCAACAAGAGTCATCTGAATAAAGATGAGAGCATTAGATGAGTTATTAATCTGACTCAATTATATTAATTCTTCAATTATTTCAAGCTGGACTCGAACTTACAAGCCCAATTCCAACGGAAACAAGGAATTTAACCCAGTCCATTGGGGTTAAACTTGGATTTTTCTTTTCAGGCTGCAAAATAAGGCAATCTAACTTAGTAATTATATCGAATTAGCATGCCAGCAATGGATGCTGTAAAAATTGTTCTAGTAACTTACCAAAACTATCTCCATGTCTGCCATCGGAATATTCTTGAAATGTTTTATGCATATTCCTCGTTCCGTTTTAGTCTTCGTGCTTGCTCGTCTGTCAGGTTACAGACACCATCAATTAGTTATCAGCATAGTGTTATTTAATTCTCAAATGATACAAATGAATGTTTCAAAGAAGATTAGATAGCTCAAACAATCAGTGAATTATAAAACAGAAATTATTCAGAACTTCACATTTGAATTTCATTATGCTAAAATTTCTGACCTGTAAACAACAATCATTCTGTCAAAAGTTGGCTCTTGAATTGTGATCTTGCCAAATAAATTTTTCATGCTGATGGGAAAATGTACAGAACAGTCGATCAATGACAGTGAATAGAAAGCTAAAGCAGCAATTATGACAAGATTGCAAGAACCTTAGTTCCATGTTTTGAATCCGAATGCGCTCAACAACTAAATCTTGTTCTTTTGAATCAGCGCTCAGTTCATCAGATTTTTTTGGATCTGTTTTCGATCTCAAAGGTTTTGGCTTTTTAGAGAAGAGCTTCTGAAGCCTGCAGTCATCAGCAAAAGGAAATAAAGGAGATGCATTTTTAATTCTAGAATAGAAAGTAAATAGATCAGCAGACTGCTTTCAAGTACATTTTACCTAGAAACTTTGAGCAACCATCCCCAAAGACGGGAGATGATCATGTCCAATTTCTCCATTACAAAGTAATCAGTCGTCTGGTCAAGTCCAATGCCTCGGCGAAATATTATGTACTTCCATGCACAAAAAAACAAGTAAAGATAGGGAAATCAGTGAAGAAACCTCGAACTATAAAATCAAACTTATGGCTAGCATCAATGTACAGACTTAAATTACACTTACAGTAGTTGTTCAAAATAGGAAATGAGATTCATTACCAAAACACACACAAAAACACGCATATGCACACTGATGCAAGCACACACAACTTGTACACTCCAGATACTTAAATTTAAATGTCAAGAGTACCTTATCAGAAAATTCAGGCAAGCTGTCAAGAGGGTGTTCTCTGAAGTAATTAGACAAAAGCTTCGTATCAAGCTGCACTTCTCCAAGGAAGAAAAAAGATTTATCAAAGTACTTTACTTGGACAGGTGAGAAATATGAATGTGAAAAATTCTGAGTAAACCTTAGACTCATCCACTTTGATAGGCAGGTTTAGGAGATATTGCCCAGACTGTGCAACTTCAATCTCATCATCACTCACAATTTTGAAGTTGCTCTGCTCCATTATCTGTTGCAAAACATACCGATACTAATAATATACTTCAAACATATGCAATGTATGAGTTCATATTTATGCTTAGATGTGGAACTGACATTAAAGAAGTACGTCAGGAAATTCTGCTCAAGCACATCAATTTCATTAGAAGACAAATGTTGTTGTTCCAATCTTTGACCTCCATGAACAGGATCAAATAAAGAGTACAATTGCTGCAAGCACAACAGCATCTTTAATTGAAACATATAAATATAGCAATCAGGAATAAAATGACATTCTTGTTTTTTTGACCAAATGGAATGACATGTATGTGTAGATATATGTCATAAAAAACGCAAGCTTCCGAAAATCTTGAAAGACTGCAGCACAGCATACCATCAAGTCCTCAAATTCTAATAGGTACCAGGCTCGGATGGTGTACTCAACTCTCTTGCACAGCTTCAGAAATTCTGCTCGATCAGTACCATGCTCTGAAAGAAGAAAGAAAAAAGCATCTAATCAAACTAGTGAACAATAAAACAATTTTAGAAAAGATGGGCTAGTATTAAAACAACCAATAATCAATCCATGCTCCAATAAAGGCATTAAGGACATTATTTCAAGGATATCAAGATTAGAGCCATGGAGAACCAAATACATGAATATACTATAATTATGAGTTAAACCTCACTAATCAAACTAGAAATCAATAAGCCAACTAAAGAAACCGCTTTTGGCTTGAATTTTACATAAAATTTTCAATATTTGGTAAAAATAAAGGCATTAATGAAAGCATTCCGTACTAAATCAGGATTACAGTCATTTAGAGCCACAGAAAGACAAACTTTGATACATAAATACTAAATATATAATTCTACAAGGGTTTATGACTTAACTAACCATGAAATACAGCATTAAAATGAAAAAAAAAAAAAAAACAATTTCCGCAAGAAAAAAGATGAATAAGGATTAGGGCCATACAAAAAAGAGAAGATTTGGAAGAAAAAACCAGATATATAAATCTTCCATGGTTTATGAGAGCACATCCAGCCATGAACAACAGCATGAAAGAACAACCAAATTTCGCAAGAAAAATAGATGAATAAACAGATAAATTTGTTGGATTGTTACCAATGAGGTATGCGAGCTTGATGATGAGCTTAGGTTTGAGGATTGGAATGACAGACTCGCGCTCTAATCGAATCACTTCCTTGTTTCTCTCCTTCCTCCCGCTAACCTCCATTGCTTCAATCCAAGAGCTTCTGAGAATTATTAAAAAACCAAAAAAACAACAAAGATTGAATTTTTATAGATGAAAATCATGAAAAGAGAGGGATTGAAAATCAGAGAAAATAAAAAAACAAACGGATTCCAATACGTTTCGTGGCGAGCAATCGATACGGAGAGGAACGAGCACGGGGGAGAAACAAGCGGTGCTTGGGAAACGGGACGCAAAAGATGATAGTGAGTGAAACGAAGAGAGTAACGTTTCCCCACGATTCCCAATTCGAGTGGGAATCCGTTTCCTTATGTCGGTTAAGGGACATGGCCCATGGGCCCGCGCATGGTGAGGAAGGATAATGAAATGAATAATTAATTTATGGTGAGGAAGGATAATGCTTTGCTTAATGAGGCCGAAACGTTGTCTAGTTATTATTGAGAATTTTTTAATTAATTTTCGAAAATGAAATGAATAATTAATTTATGGTTTTGATAGCTCCATCTACTAATTAAATTATTGATTTTTTACACACCCATCCTGAGAAAGCGGAAATTACATATATATACCCTATATAGCTCCTCCCGTCACGAAAGCCCCCGAAAAAATTGAAATGTAATATATATACATAATCATTAAATAATAAATAAAAAAAGCGAAAGTGAAAGTGAAATAAATTTTTATATGGTCTTTTATATTAGTCTTGTTTAGTTTATTAAACTATTATATCATCAGTAGAAATGTTGAGATGGCCGAGTTGGTCTAAGGCGCCAGATTAAGGTTCTGGTCCGAAAGGGCGTGGGTTCAAATCCCACTCTCAACAAATAACCTTTTTTTTTTTTTTTTTTTTCTCAATTTACTTTCAATAGTTTCCTTCTCAAAAACTTCCCACGGCCTTTATTTATGCTTAATTTCTTATTCTATTTTCGCTTTTAGATTTTGAGCCCTTATCATCAAATGTACAAATCTACCTGAGCACAATCCACAGACGACAATTTAGAGCTAAGACAAAATAATAAAGTCCATGTTTATTTTGATCACGCAGCATCTCAGCACCAAGCACAAAATCATGTTTAAAGTAAACAGTTGCCATCATTTACAACAAAAGAGATTGAAGACAGCTTTTATTTAGAAGTCTCCTCAAACGGGAATAGAGACACAGGCTTTGGATGGTACAGCACTCCTACAGACTGACAACTTTTAGGGCATCGCCCTTCTCTTTCAGACTCACCAGCAGGCTCTCAAAGCTCTTCTTGAAGGACTCCACACCCTCTGCTTCAAGTTGCTGGCCGACCTCATTCCAGTTGATCCCGAGTTTCTCGAGTGCACTGTAAATTCCCTCGGCCTCTGATAGGTTTGAGTCGATGGTCCTTGATACAATGCCATGGTCAATGAAGGCTTGCAAAGCTTGGTCGGGCATTGTTGAGACCTGTGGAATAAATGGTCCGAGATCTACATCAAAGAATTTCTAATCCAAAACTAGATATCGATTAGCGAAGCTTACGGTATCAGGCCCAATGAGAGGATCGACATATAATGTGTCTGGATACGCAGGATTTTTAACACTAGTTGAGGCCCAAAGCAACCGCTGCTTCTTGGCACCTTTCTTTACCAAAGCTTCCCATCGAGGACCAGAGAATTTCTTTTGATACAACTTATATGCAAGGGCTGCTTGAGCCACTGCCGCCTGTAGGTATTCAAGATGTTAGTTAAAAAAAACAAGGGAATTACAATTATTACAGGTGAACAGACTCATATACAGTTATACCTTTCCTCTGAGATCAAGAGCTTCAGGTGTGCCAATGTTCTCAAGCATCTTGTCAACAAGGGTGTCAACACGACTAACAAAGAAAGAAGCTACACTCGTAAGTCTAGAGAGGTCATTGAGCCCAGAAGACTCCAGGCCATCCAAGTAAGCATCAATCACATCTTCATATCTCTGAAGTGAGAAGATGAGCTGCATAGAATACAGCCTAAATCAGAACAGAGCAAATCAGCAAAAAGCATATACAGAAAGGCTTCTGCAGGTCTCAAACTTACAGTTACATTGACGCTTATACCAAGAGAGATAACTTCTTTAATAGAAGGCACACATTCTGCGGTAGCTGGGATCTTTATATAGACATTTGGGCGGTCAACCATCTTATGCAAATATTTGGCAGCTTCAACAGTTCCTTTTGTATCATTGGCAAGTCTAGGGGAAACCTCAACTGATACATATCCATCAGCCCCATTAGTCTCTTCATAAATTGGTTCAAACAGTTTGCAGGCATCTTGAATATCTTTTATCACAAGCTCCCAGTAAGCACTCTCAATGTCTTTTCCTGCTGCTATAAGCTGCCTGCATAATCGAATGTTTTAAATCATTGAAAATGTTCCGCAAATTAAGCAACGCAGACTCAACAAAGAAATACATGCTAATTCAGAACAAATACCTAAACTGTTCATCATACGCGCTTGATGATGAGATTGCTTTCTGAAAAATCTGCAATACATTGAACAGTCAGCTTTTTTTGAAGAAGCTAGAGCATCTAAGTCTGTAAAGTTATTAATCCCTATGGAATGGCATGAAAGTATTACTGTTGGATTGCTGGTGACACCCCTGACTCCACTAGCAATTAATGACAACAAATCTGTGACCGGCCGGCATAGATTATCATACCATGGAGACTGGCCCTGCAGCTCATACAGATCGTGGAGGGCTGTTCTCGTTGATGTAGAACCATTTCCAATTTGTTGAGAACATCTGACACTATATGTACAAGGAACAAAGCATAAATCCATGGACTAAATCAAAAACTAAATGGGGCACTGATAAAGTAAGATGCTTAACACAAAGCAAAAGATCAGGACAACAATAATCTCAACAGAAAAATCCAGAAAATAATCAGAATATGAAATCCAATAAAGCCCTATATACAAATGTTTTACAAATACATTAATGAACACTACAAGTGGTGCAACCTTAAATTTTGGTGACGATCTTGCGCATCATAAAAATCACTTAAAATGGTTTCATACCCATCAAATAGTTCCTACATAATGTCACTTTCCACCAAATTAAAAACACCACACTAATGGGATACTTACTATAAACTAAAACATTGGATCAAAAGGGTTCCATTTAAGAATTCAAAATAAATCTAACCACGCGCAACAATACATTGACACTTATCCCAAAAGTGGCTTTTAGCCGACAATGAAAGTCAGTTAACTCCTAATCCTAGAAGCTACACAAAAACATCGGTGACTTGCACTCGGTCACTGATAAGATCCCTTCAAAACAAGTTCCATTTTGTGTTTAGATGCCAATTAAGATCAAACCAGATTTCTAGAGCATGACGCTTGATGCTTTGGAACTTAACAAAAGTCACGGAACAATTTGATCTTTACACCATAAATACCCGCAATTCACTTCAACCATCACAAGAGCATGTTGGCAATTCTATCATTTCTGATTTTGATCTCAATACTACTCTCCAAAATTCAAAGAAAGAATTCAATCGAATTCGAACTTTAGCACCAGAAAAATCCAATAAATGGATACAAAAGAATAAAACATTCTAACAAACATCAGATCGTCACTAATAAGAAAATACAAATAAAAACTTGATCTGACAAAGAAAACAAAGAAGATCATAACAGCGTCAAAACGATGATATGGTAGAGATCAAAAGAGAAACATACACCAGCGATGCCCGATCGGCGGGAACTCTGCGGACAGAGAGACGCAGCGGCGCGGCCCTCGACTTCGGTGACGATCTCGAGGTGAAACAGATCGAGAACTTTGGCTCGGATTGGAAGGCCGGAGAGGCGTAGGTGGACACGGCGGCGAGGCTAGGGTTTCCAAGCTTCGAGATCGAAGCCATGACCGACGAGGAGAACGATGTAAATGAGAGAAAGAGAGAGAGAGAGAGAGAGAGGTTTAAGAAACCTTCGAACTATATATCCAAAATTGCAATTAGAGAACGAAGAGAAAGAAGATTAGCTGTCAAGAAGGGAACCAGAGATCTTGTCCGTTAATTGAACTGATTCACATCTCAAAGCTAAATACACACGGACACCATGGAAACAAATTTTGTATTGCTGTTTACGATGAAACAGCGGATCAGAAGTTGGCAAATGGGTTGGTGCCGCGAGTGGGTGGACATAAGGTGGAATTGAGCGCATATGCGGGGACTAATCCGGCCGTGTATTATGTCGTTGGGATTCGCGATTCGTAATCTTGGGAATATGGACGGTTAGGATAGTGGGAGCACTGTCTATGCTGCAATATAGATTGTTTTTGGTAGGTGGCCTAACCAATACGAATCTCAAAGCAGAGAGTAAAAATGGCTTAAATAGTAAAATAACTCAGAATAATTTATAGTAATAATATTGTCCGACATTTCAACTTTACAATAATTTTGGGCAGAAGTCAAAATTAAAATTCTGAATGTTATTTTAAAAATATAGGAGATTTGTACATTATTTTTTATTCATCATATTGGGTGTTATAACGTAGAATGAGAATATGTTCGAGATCTCAACTCACATTATTATTAAGAACATGGACGTGTTGAGAATTATATATATTATGTAATAACTTATAATTTATAGTGTTTTAAAAAATCTGGTTTTTTTATTATATCATATTTAAAAATATAGAATAACTTATAATTAACTGAAACCCACTTTAATTTAAAAAAATGGTAAGCATGAACATGTTGAAAAATTACCTAATAAGTCTAGATAGAGCAGATCTTTAAATCATTAATTGTGGATTCTTAATTTATGAAAATATAAAGAAATCTGCCAAAAAAATGATTACAAAGGCGACCACATGCACATGGTTGCATATGAAGCTTGATAAATAAACAAACAAAAATGCATGAAAAATGGAATCACTGGCACATGCTATGAGTAACGTAATCAAATAAGGTGTACCCATGCTAAGGAATTAAATAATTATTATCAAAATGATAACGTTTGATGGCCATAAGAAAATAAGCAAAAGTTCTTTAATCATTATGAAGACACGCAAATGGTGCAAGTGAACATAAAAAAACGTATATATCATGGAGACATGCAAATGGTGCATGAAAACATTAAAAAAGTATATATATATATATATATACCAAAAACAATAAAAGTAAAAAAAATAATATATTCAATTTTACTTATAATTAAAACATAATAACCATTGTGGCGATGTTGAGAAATCAGGACATTTGATTCTTCGACAGAAGATTGAGGATTTGACTATCTACTAATTCATAGTTAACGGGTAAATATTGTAAATATGTTTTGTATGTATAGCGGTTTGTTCATATTGATAAAAAAACATACACACGTATATATAAAAAATACATTACTTTGTTTGGGGTGTAAATTTTAAGGCATAAGAGGTTCATAAGATAAAATAAAGTAAGATTTAGTAAAATAAAAGTAAAGGAAATTTTAACCAATATCTTCACTGGGACAAAGATAAAAGTGAAAAAAAAAAGGTTATTAAACTATTTGTGTTTGGTACGAAGATAATAGGAGTAAGGTTATATATTAGTATTATAAAAATATTTAATGAGATGCCACAGTGACAGCGGATCACTAGAGGCTCAAGGGATAATGAGGCTCTTAATTATTTAATAAAAATTAATTTTTAAATAAAATATTTGTTAAATATTTTGCATGCTAATATGATAACTGATGAGGGGTTTAGTTAATAAAAATTACACAAATAATTAATTATTAAATTATAAAATTTTAATATTAATTTATTATGGCAAATAATTAGTGTATTATAATGATAAAGTTTTATTAAATTTTAAAGTTTAAACGTAGTAGTATGATTACTCCAATGTTAAATTAAAAATTTTAAATATCAATTTGTAATATAAATAATTATTATAATTACATCAATAAGGTTTTAAAAATTTTCAAGATTTAAGCGTAGGCTAGATATTAAATTAAAAATATTAAATCTTAATTTATTATAACAAATATTTATTATAGTTACAATTATAATATTTTAAAAAAATTTCAAGATAAAATTTAGTATCAAGGTATCAAAATTAGGGGTCTAAATCAGTTAACAACAAATTTAGCTCATATGTAACAAAGTACTTTTAACATTTTTAATAATATTTAAGAGTATATATATATATATATATATAGCCAATTATTATGTTTATCTTTTATATATAAAATTGAAAAATGATAATTGAAAATAGCAGACTTTCTGTATTATCAAAGTCCACATTATTTACATAAAAGACATTTTATTCGTATTTTATAGAGTAAACTATTTGGTTGATCATTAAATTTTTCATATTTTTCTATTTTGGTCATTGAACTATAAAAAATTTTAATTGGGTTGATATCATTAATATTTTCTTTTGACTGGGTCACTCATATTAATGGTGTTACTTTGATACTAAAATAAACTATTATATTACTTGCCACTTATCAACTCTTGCTAATTTAGTAAAGGGCTGTTTGGTTGTCTGTAAATGAATTTACATGTGAGTGAAATTACAGTGTAAGTGAAAATACTCGCATTTTAAACATCACAGTTGTTTGGTTTGTTGTAACTTGAAATCTTGTATTTGCTTTTTTTTCTTTGTTTGGTTTGATGTAAGTTGAAAGGTACAATTACCATGTAAATGAAATGGTAAGATTACCCCATCACATATTGTTAACACTAGTTATTTAATATTATTTATAAAAGTTTTTAATTATATACCATACTTAAATTTTATCTTTAAAACTATTAATTATATTAACTCCCATTATTTAGGATTAATAATAATTTAAAAATAAATTAATTTTGTGGTTTATTAAATTTAAAAATGTAATGTAATTCAGTTATATGCCACAAAAATATATTTTTTATATAAATTAAATAGGAATTGGTATTTTAAAATACAATATTAAATAAAATAAATAATAAATAACTATTTTTATAATCATGTTAGTACTAATATTAGTTCTAACTATTTAATAATTTTCATAATAATTAATTAATAATTATTTTAAAATATTTTAATAATAAAAATCTTTTTTAAAAAATTTAATATTTTTAAATTTTAATACTAAAAAATATTTTTATAATTAATTTTAATGATAATTTAATTTATTAAATATTTTTATAATTATATTTAACATAACATGGTGGTGACTAGATACCACTTACTTTACTGTATTTCAACTTACAGCAAATTTTGATGTAAGTTGAAATACTGTAAAAGTGGATGAGATGTAAGTCCATTTACATGTAAGTTGAGTTTTTACATCAAACCAAACAGTCATTTACATGTAAAACTATTTACATCACAGCTACTTATCGCTAACCAAACATCCCCTAAGTTACTTTCACTCGAACAGTAAGAAAAGTGAGAGAGACTTATAAAATTAATAAAGGTTGACATATGACAGATGAAGTAGCTGCCTATGTAAATATTAAAATAATGCTATTAAAATAATGACTTAATTAAAAAAATATTAACATTAATGATTTAATTTAAATTTGTTATAAATCAGTGAAAAAAAAAAATTTTAGTTAGTACCAACAATGTAGTTTATCTTTCTTATATATCATGGAGAGTCAATAGGCAGAGGTTTATGATAGTCATGCACGTGGTATTGTCCTATTGGTGGGAAGCAATGCGGGACCGAAGGCTCTTTATTTGTTGAGGCAAAAGCGACGACTTTCTTTTTGTTGAGTTGTGGCAGCTTTCTCCCCGTTCCTGTTGGAATCCACTTTGTGGTATCTGGATCACAGAATTTCCAGTTTTCTCCAATCCTCTGTTTGTCTTGGTTTTGTTTTTTCAATCCATATTCTTGCGCTTGTGATTCACAATGGGTTCAGAGGGGTCTCCAATGGCCGGAGGTGATGAGGTAGAGTGGAAGAGAGTGGCTCAAATGAGGGCTTTGGTGGAGGATCAGGACCCTTCTGCAAAGGTTCTTTTACTATTGCCTTTGATTCCTGTTGCTTTTGTAGTTTTCTGTTTTTTTTTTTTTCTATTCTGTTTATGTGCATTTCTTCATTTCTGATTTGAGAGTTCAGGACTTGAATTTTTTGTACATTAAAATTCACCACAAGTTCTTGGTTAACATATTACAAAAATCAAATTTTGAGTTTTTGAAATGTCGTATGTCAAATAACAATGGAAACAGTTACTGAAATTTATTTGCTTTCGGTTTTGCTTGAAGTGGACAGTACACCTGCTTTCTCTCTCTCTCTCTCAAAAAAAAAAAAGGAGTTTCCCCCCTTTCTGTCTCTGTTTTGAGCATGAAAAATTGCTCTTTTTTCTTTTGTATGAATCTCATTCATTTGAGAATTTTGCTTGAATTCATCTAAGATTTTGTTAGAAATGTTTGATAATCACTGTGTTTATTTGTTTTGTTGGAGAAGTTATGGATATGCTTATTTTGGCTTTGGTTCAGCTGCTTTTGTTGTTTCTTTACTTTTTATAGTATTTATGTGTGTGTCTTTTCTTTTCCCTTTTTTTTTTCTTTTCCTGATTGAGCTTTGATAGATACTGAGGGTTCATGACCTAAATGTTGCTAAATTAAAAACCACTATAAACTTTGAAGGAATTTCAGTTCTTAGTAAACAAATTTGAAATCAATTTTTTGAGTTTTTGAAATGATATGCGTCAAACAAGAACAGAAACAATGGGTTTCAATAGTGCTGTATGTTATTGCAATCTATTCTTTTCCTTTCTGTCTCAGTTTTTGAATATAAAAGTTCGTTGTTTTTATATGTATCATAGTTTACATCATGGAGATCATATTTATTTGAGAAAATTTTCTAGAATTCATCTAAGATTTTCTTGAGAAATGTTTGATTATAACTATGCTTTCAAGTGATTAATATACTCAGGTTCTTACCCCTTGTGAATGGTTGATTTCTTGTTCAATGCTCCAAACATATTGCATGCTTATATTCACTTGCATTGCATATTAAAGTATATATATTTATAGGAGGAAGACAATCTGATGCTCAGAAGATTCTTGCGAGCACGAAATCAGGACATAGAGAAGGCATCTGTTTTCTTCCTCAAGTATCTTAAATGGAGGCGTGAAGCCGTCCCTAATGGTTTCATCTTCGAATCAGAAATACAGAATGAACTTGCTCAGAATAAAGCTTTCATTCAGGGATATGACAAGACTGGAAGGCCAATTGGAGTTTTCATCGGCAATAAGCACTACAAAAATGATTTAAATGAGTTCAAGCGTAATTTAACTGATTCTTAGTTTTGAGTTAATTTAAATCAGCAAAAAATCAGTAAAGCTTCATAAGGACAATATCATGTTGCAGGTTTTTGTGTGTACCTCATTGACGGTCTTTGTTTAAGGTATGCTATTCATGACACATTAGTCTGCCACATGATTTAGTTTTGATTACTTTCAATGATCGACCTGCTCTGATAATTGAATATCTTCAAGGTATCTCTGATGCATTTATGTGAAGGTGTTATTGTTTGAGTTTGATTAAGTTTTATCGAATTTTCTCAGAATGAAAGGAAGGCAAGAGAATTTCACTATAATTGCAGATCTTGAAGGCTGGGGATACAAAAATTGTGATATTCGTGGATACCTTGCTGGTCTTGATATTCTGCAGGTTAGTTTCATCAAAATGCTTGATTAATTAATCCGCCTTCTCTTATAGTTAACAGTGAATTAATCCTAAATTTTAACTTTCCGGTGCTTTACTGTAGACTATTTTCTAGTTGAGTTTCTGAAATTTTCATCTTTGGCAAAAAAATTAGCCTGAAATCAATGTTCAATAAAAAATTGTAGGTCTTGATATTGTCCTAGTTAGTACCAATGAAACACTGGATAGTTTAATTAATCTTTTTTCACATTTTATGAATCCTAACCACTTATTATGGGTAACTTTCTCAAACTATCATCTTTGGCCTAAAAATTAACTTGAAATCAATGTTGAATCACTCAATGGTGCAGAACACAAATTACTTTTGTTGCTCTTGAACTTCACAGTGTAAATACTATAGAGCTTTTGTAGTTTAAATTTCACTCCTAGTACTTAATATCAAGATCTGCTACTGACTAGAACATAATCACTGATTATCTGGTAACTTAGAAAATGACATTTCTGATTACTCATAATATTAGTCTCTCTATTCATTGATGAAAATATGACTGATATATTTGACGATGACACAGAGCAACTACCCAGAAAGGCTGGGGAAGGTTTTTCTAGTCCATGCACCATACATATTCATGAAGGCATGGAAAATCATATACACATTTATTGATGATAATTCTAAGAAGAAGGTCTGATGCTTAAAAATTATTGTTGATCAGTTTTTTGTTTATGAGAAAATCAATCCAAGGTGATGCATGACAGAGGTGTTTTCTATTTGGCAGTTTATCTTTGTGGAAGATAACAAACTCAAGGCTACCTTGCTGGAAGACATTGATGAGGACCAGCTTCCTGAGAAATATGGTGGAAAACTGAAATTGGTTCCTGTTGAATTAGCTGGAAACTAATCAGCATTGTTTTGTTTGGCAGTACTTCAATCAATATAATAGTTTCAGTGTAAAGGTGGTCTTTGTCACATCTTTAGATTATTGTATTATTAGCAAATTAAGATAATAAGAAAATGGCCTTCTTAGCTCAGTGGTAGAGCGCATGGCTTTTAACCATGTGGTCGTGGGTTCGATCCCCACAGAAGGCGTCACTTATGCGATTAGACAAGTTTTTTCAGGAAAGTCTGATTTTCCATTAAATAAATGAAAATTTTGTTCACTTTCGTATATATATATATCCAGAAGTGAATCACCCCTTTTTTAAAAAAACAATTTAATTTTTTAAGGGGAAATGACTGTATGGTCCTTGAGCATTTACATACTGACCAAAAGACCCCTCTAACTTTTGCAATGACAACAAATCATTACTTTTATCCATATGTGCAATCCTTGCAGACATGATGTGTGTGTGTGTGTGTTTTTTTTTTTTTTTAATTTCTGTAAGGTGAAGAATGTTTCTTATTATATATATATATTTATTTATTTATTTATTTATTTATTTATTATCCTCTTTATCATACCTTTCATAATAGTGTGGAGAAAGAAGAATAGAAAGAAATAAGAGTAAGTCTACAATAATGTGGTTGTTAAGAGTTTAGAATAAAAGGAAAAAAAATAAACCAGCAATGAAGGAATATAGTAAAAAAGAATATGGACCTAGTAAAAAATAAATATGATCAATAAATATAACTTTATAGATCTATTTATGTGGCAAACTAGTTATCTAGTCAATGAACTAGTGTAACTTGGTAGGTGCTTTGATTGAACTAATAAGTGATTATTTTGTAAGAAAGATATATAACCCAACAAAATTTAACAATGTAATGACCGGTAAAGAGGGAAAATAACCTAGAGTATATATAACCTAGTGGATTTAACAATATTGAAAATTCATGAAGAATGAATATGACAAATAAATATGATTTTATAAGTCCAATAAACGCGACAAGATAGTAAAGAAGAAATTTGATTTGTTGATAAATAAATATAACATAGTTGGTCTAACAATGTGACATTTAATTACCAGATTGATAAGAGATGAATAATCCGCTAAGTAATCAAAGAACATTTGGAAAAGTATAAGTTAAAATGTATAAAAGTTTCATTTTAAACAAATTATATAAGATGCCTTAGTGGTTAAAATGTTGGAATCACAACCAATTGACTATAGCTCAAATTTTAACAAATAAATATGACTTAGTGGGTATAACATAATGATATCTAATTATCGAATTTGCGTTCTAATAATTTTAAAAAAGTATAGGTTTAAATTTTTTATGAAAGTTTGATTTTAAATAAATTATATAGAATAGATGGTGGTGAAAATATTTGGGTTATAATCAATTACCCATGGTCCAAATCTTTTGGTCAAGATCTAGCAAAGTATAAGATCAAATATATGGGATTGGATGCCTAACAAGTACTAAAACCAATCCGATTCTTTAATTGGATCAAAGTTGCAATTGAACGCTAAGAATTGATATGAATCAGTGGTTTTGTACTTAAGTCGATGAATTGAGCAATTTGTTAAATGAAATAGACAAGTTATGTCAAAAGTGTAAATGACCTTAAAGCCATCAATGAATTAATTTTAAAAGTAATATATCAAAAAAGATACTTTGCATTTTAATGAAATTTTTTTTTAAATAACATATTTGGGTTATTTTCATATTTTAAATTTTCACAAATGTTGTTGTTGTTAGCATTTTATTATTTAATAAAATTTGTATTTTTTTAAATAAAGTTTTGTATTGTTTAATAATTTTACATTTTATACTATGTAATTTTGAGCTTTGTGATATACAGTCCTAAACACGCTTGTGATAAATAACATTCTGTTCCATGCAACGTGGGGTTCTTCCATGCAATTTGAGCTTCTAATGAAATGGAACCTCAAATCTATATGTTTCGTTCTTCCATGCAACGTTGGGTTCTTGGCTATCAAAATGGTGGAATGATTATCATAGAAATGAAATGAAAGCATAGGGACTAGGGAGCAAGAAAGCTGAAGCTTTTGCTTGTTCTTGAAACTTCTGAGTTGCATAGCTGTGTTCTTATTCTTCGTTCATTTTGGCACTCCAAATACTCATAGCATTCTCCATTGAAGAATGATACTGATGGTTGAGTAACACGGACAACATTGCCGTTTATTGCCATGCTCATATGCTAGGCTAGAGTACCAAATGTTAGGAATTAAAAACAAAGAAGAAATCAGGAATGTATTATTTGGAAAACTTTAAGGAAGATGATATATTTTTTTTTAATTGTTATTACAAATTAAAGACAGTGAAATTACGTAGACTTTTAAAGCAAAACAAAAAGAGAAACAACATGCCTCAAAAGAAAGGCTGTTAAGTACTGAAACTACTTCACTCAAAACTAGGTTAGCATTCTTAATTATCATCAGGATAATATTGATCATATAATATCAGATAATATGGAGATGATCAATCTTCTTAATTATCATTAGGATATTTGGGACTGGCGTCTTCACGAATGGCTCTCACATGTTGAACAACTTCTTTCTGAAACTGGCCGCCCGGAGATGCATTGTATTCCTCCGATGTGGAACACGCCAGTCATTTTTTTAGCTACTCATGGTCTCAATCTGCATAACCTTTGCTTTTTTCACGGTGGAAAAGACCTCCATAGATGGATGATGAAATCTTTCGCCAGTTTTGGTTTTACTGTTTGCACCTTTGCTTTGTTTATTCTTTTTTTTTAGGCTAGTTGTACTTTTTTGTTTCTCGGTTGTTTTTTAATACATTAGCCTTTGGATTTTTTTCCCAAAAAAAAAAAAAAAAAAAAAAAAACTAGGTTAGCATTCCACTAACTTCTCATCCAATAGATGACTTATTCTAACGCCTTGTGATCCACCTACCGCGTGATCCATCTCAACATCAACCCTAATAATGACACTTTAGTTTGTAAATGCATCAGTATTATTCGATAATCCTATTGATTGATTATTTAAATAATGTAATAGTTCTATACTAAATTAACTAAAAATTATATCACATTAATTATTTATTGTATAATTTGTTTTTGTTATAATTATATTTTCAAAATTTTGTCAACTTATTATATTAAATTAAGTTATTTAAAATATTGAAATTAACTCTATATTAATTAAGTAACTCGATCAACCCGGTGAATAAAACAATGACTCCATAACTTTACCCCTCTATGATCGTATATTTACATTTTTGAAGAAACCACTAGCCGTCATTTAATTAAATTGGCAAATGATTACTTAGTAAAAATAAATATTGTTTAGTGGGCTTAACAAATAAGAAGTATAATCTATAAAAAAAAAATATATTGTTACCATGCATGTACCTTTTTCCTTTCAAATATACCAAAAACTATTATTAATAAGAGGGTCAATTTGTTTTTTAAGTATTAATTATCTGTTGTCCTCTTTTTCAACTTTTACCTGCAAAACTCAAAAGGGCCTTGACGAGCAACTAGAATTATGTCAAACTATTTAAGACTTTAGGTGTATATAAATATATTGTTTGTAGTGCATTTTTAATAAAAAAGAAAAGGTTTTTATAATTATGTGAAGGTGACAAAGGTGCAGGCAATGGGTTAAAAAGTGGCCACGTAGACTCAAAGTCAGACGAGTTGTAGTACTAAAAAAGTCAAAGGTCATGAACGGCTACGTGACAACTCTTCTCTTCTTATTGCTCTGATCTGATTGCTCAACAGTAGTAGCACCTGCACCCATCTCACTCTCTCTCTCTCTCTCTCTCTCTCTGTGTCTCTATATATATATTAATTATATATAATTTGTAATCAATCACAATATAAAAAAAAGAACACCAAGTCCTTGATCAGTCCAATCACTGCATGCCTTCAATCTTTTTTTACTGCAACAACAACCATAGTTTATCTAATCTTTTGTATAACCATTCTCCAATGCAGACACAACCATCACCAGCTTCTCTCTCTCTCTCTCTCTCAATGTAAATAAATATATTTCATGTAAACATTGCGAAAAAATTCTCACTTATTTAATTACTTTCATAATTACTATGTAATTTACAATTGCAGTTATAGCATGACTTAATTTAAACTCTACTGCTCCATCACTAGACATCATTAACTTGTAATTCTATATATATTGTACTTTTCAACTGATTCGTGTACTAGGGCTTGAATCATCTTAATATATATTATAATTATTTTTTTTTATAAAATAAATAAATTACTATTTACAGTAATCAAACGGATTCAACTTTTTGAGTCTCTTAAAGAGATTCATGTGTTTTACCGTTGATTAATTTTTACCAATATTATCATATATTATTATTGCTTTTCATGTATATTTATGTAGAAATATATGTATATATAATCAATGATGCCTTTATACTTTTAAATATTATGTGAATATATATATTATATTTGGTTTGATGTTAGATGAAGTGGTATGATGGGGAGATAAGAATGGACTACTGATGAGTGGACTGAGAGAGCTTCAGTGGATGCTCTGTTCAAAGTTGGTGTAGTAGGCCTGCAGTTCCGATACGTGAGTACAGAGTACCAGCGCATGCATGAATAGTTCCATCATGCATTCATTAAAAGCCACGTAACAACACCTCACAAAAGCTTTTCATTCATTCAATTCATTCATTCATTCATTCATTTCCTTTCATTCCATTTCCCACCACTCCCCTCTCTCATCGTACCTCCACTCCACCTCCTCCTCCTCCACCGCGCATCTTTGTCGTTTTCTCTCTCACTTCATGTGTACCTCCACGTCCCTTCTATCTAACTGGTACCCTCCACATGCTGACAAAAAGAGACCCAATGCTCCACCCGGCTTTTCCCAGTCAATGCGTTGACTGACTGCTTCCAACTTTTGTCGTATTTTACTATTTAACCATACTCATATATCTAAATATTTTTTTAGTTATTACCTTGTTGTTTTCTTATAAGATTTTTATAAATTTCTTCAATTTTGTTTTATTTTTTTATTTACACTAAATAGAAGAAGAAAAAAAAAAACTATATACAAAAATTGAAACAGCTCAACCATTTTTTTATCCATTGATATCAATTTTTTACCTAAAAATTTGTGTTTTAATAAAAGGTAAATTCAAATCTTAACTTAATGTGAGAATACAAATATATGCACATGTCTCACATAGTTTATCCACAATTAAAAACAATTAAAAACACTCATTTATTAAATCATATTAACATATAACACTTTCAAATAAAAAAGTTGCTTGAGGTTAAAAACAAAACGTAAAATAAAGAGTCATTAGATTTTGTAGAAAGTAAAGGAATGGAAAGTACCTTGTGCGCTTTCACTTATATATATATATATACATATATAAGTGAAAGCTTTGTAAGGCCAAAGGGAAAGCTAAAGCAATGGACCCCGGAGATGCCTTCTCAGCGAACAAGTTTAGGTGGGACCCGCGGCCGGCGGCGGCGGCGGTGGCGGCGCCACAGCACCACCATGAATCGTTGGAGAGAGCTCGTGAACTAGAAGAAGTGTTTGAAGGGTATGGTGTGAGAGGAGCCACGGTGGCGAGGATGGGTGAGTTAGGGTTCACGGCTAGCACGCTGGCAGGGATGAGAGAAGAAGAGGTTGATGACATGATGGCGGCGCTTGCTCACCTTTTCCGGTGGGACCTTCTTGTAGGTGAACGCTACGGCATCAAAGCTGCACTCCGGGCTGAAAGGCGCCGTCTTGACTCGTTAAGATTACAGCAAGGTCTCCAGTTTCAGCACCAACATCTCTCCGGCGTTGCGGCCGGTGGCCGCCCTCTGCTTCTTCTCTCTCCGGATCATCCTCATGCTCTTGATGCTCTCTCCCAAGAAGGTCTCCATTTATATGTACACACACACACACACACACACACAATATCCTTTTCTTTTAGATATACCTTAGTTTGCATGTACATAGGGAATATCTTTTTTATGAAATAAACTTTGATTGAGGGAGATTATATGTATATTTATCTTTCGATGAAGCATGAATATGTATAGATAGACTTTTCTATTTATGTTTTAAAGAAAAATACTTAAACTTGAACTTTTAAGTAAATATAATATCTAGTCTGTTTTCTGATCAGATAAACATTGATGAAAGGAGATTATATACATATACATGAATCATGAACCATGATCCTTCCTCTTATGCATATTTTCTCTGTCCTTGTAGGTATGGGTAGTTTTTTTCTCTTTATTTGATAATTTTTCACTTCAGCATCTATGTATATATGTAAAATCTTTCTTTAGATCAAATAGAACTTTATTAGATGTATTAAATCGTCTCTTTCTGAAATATAAATGTATATATATCATTGAATAAGAACAGGGAAGCAATAAATGTCAGCAAACATGCATGAACTCTGTCTAAGGCTTATCTTGAATGGTGCAGGGCTTTCAGAGGAGCCAGTGCAACAAGAGAGAGAAACGGCCGGGAGCGGCGGAGAAGGCGGTGGCCGGAGAGGGAGCAACAAAGGGAAGCAGCAACACCACCAGATGAAGGGGTGCAGCAGTAGCAAGAGACCAAAGAAGAAGAAGCCACACGGAGAGGGCCACTTATCGGATTCGGATTCCGAATCCGAAGGCAGTGGTGGTGGATTCGGGTGTGCCGTCGGAGAACGCCAACGCGAGCACCCGTTCATCGTCACCGAACCCGGCGAAGTAGCTCGCGCCAAAAAGAACGGCCTGGATTATCTCTTCCATCTTTACGATCAGTGCCGTGATTTCCTCCTCCAAGTCCAAGCCATCGCCAAAGAACGTGGCGATAAGTGCCCAACCAAGGTAATCTCACCACCTCCCCTAATTCTCACCATTCAATCAGAACCCTCCACGTGTCCTCTTTGTCTTGTCGTTTGAGATGTGACCTCTAACTCAGGCCTCCCACGTGTGCTTCGGTTCTCGCGCTTCAACCCCCGCTCAACCACGTGTCCTCATTCATTGAAAATCTTTGTGTTTCTAACGGTTACCCACTGTTTAGCTGTTTGTTATATTCCTGTTTAGATATAACTGATAATAGTAATCAGAATTTGGAACATGAACGGCCGAGGTTTCATAGCATAGGCCGAGGTTTTATGGAATCACAGTATTACATATTTATTATTTTTATTATGTTTATAATAATATGTTAGGTTTAATAATTGATATACAACTCTCTCTAAATCATCAATCCAAGCATTGAATTTGTTTAATTATCATTTATATTATCATTACTCAGAGTCTCTTTTGTTTAATTAATTTACTATATTTGCATATTCTTGGATTCATCAATAGTTCAAGGGGAAGTATCGAGAGAGGTTTATGATTTTCATAAAAAATTTTTTTTTATTGAAAATCACTGACTCGAATTTCTATCCCTTTGAATTAGATTCTACATAAAAAAGTTTATATTTAGTATAATTTACATATTATTATGTACTATTTATTACTAAGATAATTATATTTCATTATTAGTGATGAAATTATCTACATAACCCTTTGGATTTATTTTCATTCACATGGACGTGAGCTCTCTTACATACTTGTGGCCATTAATTATAAGCAGGTGACAAACCAGGTGTTTAGGTATGCAAAGAAGGCAGGGGCGAGCTACATAAACAAGCCGAAGATGAGGCACTACGTGCATTGCTACGCGCTGCACTGTTTAGAAGAGGAGGTTTCCAACGCGCTGCGCCGGGCGTACAAGGAGCGCGGCGAGAACGTCGGCGCATGGCGGCAGGCTTGTTACAAGCCTCTTGTGGCCATTGCAGCGCGCCATGGTTGGGACATTGATGCTGTATTCAATGCGCATCCTCGCCTTGCCATTTGGTATGTCCCCACCAAGCTCCGCCAACTTTGTCATCTTGCTCGGAGCCAGGCTGCTGCTGCCGGAGCTTCTGGTTTGGGCTCTGCTAGTGCCAGCTGTTTGTCTATTCCTCCTCCGCCGCCTCCGCCGCCTCCGCCCATGTATTAGCTGCTAAGTGTCTTCTTGCTATGGGTGGACTTTTATTGAAGGTACAGTTATGTTTTGAGCTTAAACCATAGACAGTACACTCGATGTTTGGTTGGTGGTGATTTTGACTGTTGATGAATGCATGGATGCATGTATTAATTCATGATTTGGATGCAAATTTATGGGTATTTATTAAGCATGCGCCTCTCTCTCTCTCTCTCTCTCCTTAGCTCTTATATTAATAATAATAATAATAATAATAATAATAATAATAATAATAATAATAATATGTTGCAGCGATGAGGCAAATCACAGAGAGATTTGGGAGAGATGCTGGACAGAAGAAGAAGAAGAAAAGGATAGGGAGAATAGCTGAGGAAAAGAGAGAAAAGTAGAGCAAATATTTTCTGATTCTCATTCCATGTATCCCTGAATATATATAGGGAGTCCTTACAATCATTTCAGTAACAAACTTGCCATAGAGGCATTTTAACAAACACTGTGTGCCAGGACATTCTTCTTAATGACAGCCCTTCCTCTAACAACCATGATACCAAAAATTACAACTAATCCATATAATAAGACCAAGGCTAATCCAGTACTAATCAAACTCTTAATAATGCTTCACTTCATCATCACAAAATCCTCATATTTGTTGCCCAGGCTTTCCAAATTCTGGCGACTGCTTCTTCTCTGGTGCTTGCCTTCCCTTTCACCTGTGTCATTTGCAACAATTGTCTCCCCGTCGGCCTGACCCTTGTCCTCAAGGGTAATTTCTGGAAATGCTTTACTGAATTCAGACATATCCTCCCATTTGGCATCATCTGCATATTGAGGTCCCCACTGCACCAATACCTGGGGAATTATCTTGCCCTTTCGGATGATCTGCCGGTGTTTTAAGACAGCCTTGGGTTTAAGAAGGGGACTTTGATTGAGAAATTCATCAGGCGACGGATGTATGGTGGCGGTGGGATCACCAATAAACTTCTTCAGCTTCGAGACATGAAAGACGTTATGTAATTTGGCGATGGTGGGCAAATTCAAACGATAAGCAACTGCACCTATTCGCTCCATGATTTGAAATGGTCCAAAAAATCGTCTCGCTAGCTTCTGTGAGGATCGTTTCAGCAACGACGTCTGGCGATACGGCTGAAGCTTTAATAGGACCCAATCACCTTGCTGAAATTCAATATCAGTCCGTCCAGAGTTAACTTGATTCCTCATACGTTGTTGAGCCCGCTTCAAGTTTCTTTGTCAAGTCTTGGAGGATAGTCGCCCGCCGAGTGAGCAACTCGTCCACAGTCGCCACTGATGCTTCTCCGACGAGATAGTGAGTCAATGACGGAGGTGCTCGGCCGAACACAGCCTCAAAAGGAGTCATATTTATTGCTGAATGCCAGGCCGTATTGTAGTGCCATTCGGCCCATGGAAGATAACGCGCCCATTGCCGTGGATTATCGGAGGCGAAGCACCTCAAATAGTCCTCAAGACACCTGTTCAACACCTCTGTTTGCCCGTCGGTCTGGGGGTGATAGGCGCTGCTAGTGGCTAAGAGAGTGCCCTGTAGTTTAAATAACTCCCGCCAGAAATTACTCATAAAGATTGGGTCACGATCAGATATGATCTGAGCCGGAACACCATGGAGCTTAATAACATCGCGCACCAAGACCTCCGCCACTTGTAAAGCAGTGAAGTGTGATCCCATTGCCGAAAAATGAGCATGTTTCAAGAGACGATCAACAACCACCAAAATTGTTGTCTTTCCGTTGGACGGCGGCATCCCGATAATGAAATCCATCGAAACCGAGTGCCAGATTTTTTCAAGGATTGGGAGTGGCTGCAGTAGGCCTTGCGGGGCTCGGTTAAAGGGTTTGGTGGTTTGGCAAATCGTGCACCGAGAGACAAAGTCTTGTACTGATCGTCGGAGCTCCGGCCAATAAAAACAGCTCGCTATTCGGGGGAAGGTCCGGTGGATACCCGCATGACCTCCAGTTGGTATGATATGAAACTCTGCTATCAAAAGAGGGTGAAGGGCCGAATCGGCGGGAATCCATACCCTCCCTTTGAACAGCAAGATGCCGTCACGGACCACAAAGTTTGGATGTTGCCCCGGGTCATCTCGCACAGCCACCAGTAGCTGTTCTGTTTCTGCGTGAGTCGAGTAAGCCCGGCGAATAGCATCCCAGAATCAGCAAATAAAGCAGAGTATGAGATCCCGTTAACCCGAGACAGGGCATCAGCCGGTCCGTTTAAAACTCCCGGTTTATATACGATATCGAAATCGTATCCCGGCAATTTTGCGAGCCACCGTTCTTTGGTCGGGTGTCCGAATTGTTTCTTTGGGAGAGAACGGAGGCTCCGGTGATCTGTTTGAATTGTAAATCTTCGGCCCGGTAGATCTTGTCTCCACTTTTTCTTTGCTTCCGTGATGGCGAACATCTCGCCGGCATAAGTCGAAGCCGCCCGGAGACGAGATGATAGCGGCTCGCTTGAAATAAGCAAGGGGATGTCCGTTCTGAAGTAGGATTGCGCCGATGCACGTACCGGAGGCATCCGTACGGACGATAAAGGGGGCATTAAAGTCGGGCGAGCTGCGAAGCGGCATCTTCATCATCGCCTCTTTTAACGCCCGAAAAGCTCTCGTGGCCACCGGCGTCCGGACAAAAGGCATTCTTCTGAGGAGTTCGGTCAACGGTGCAGCGATGGAGGCATAATGGAGGACAAATCTTCGGTAATATCCCACGAGAGACCAAGGAATCCACGTAAGGCCCCGACCGATGCCGGAAGTGGCCACTCTGAATTACTTGGATCTTCTCCGGATCCACTTGCAACACCTTCACGAGAGATAACATGCCCAAGATAGCCAATTGTGGAACACCCAAATTCACATTTGGATAACTTCGCGAATAGGCCGGTGAGCGCGAAGTCGATCGAAGACCTCGGTGAGGTGAGCCAAATGCGAGGTCCAATCCCGACTATATATAAGAATGTCGTAAAAAAAAATGAGAACAAACTTGCGAAGTACTGCCGAAACGTGGTGTTCATGAGGGATTGGAAGGTGGACGGCGTGTTCGTGAGGCCAAACGGCATGACGAGGAACTCGTAGTGCCCCTCATGAGTTCGAAATGCCGTCTTCTCCACATCATTGGGATGGATTCGAACCCGGTGGTAACCCGCCTTGAGGTCCAATTTGGAGAAGACCCGGGAACCCGCCACCTCGTCAAGCAACTCCTCAAGCGTCGGAATTGGAAACCGATCTTTAACGATCCACTGCGTTCAATGCCCGATAATCCACACAAAATCGCCAAGTGCCATCCTTCTTTTTCACAAGGAGGACCGGTGAAGAAAATGGGCTTGTACTCGGTCGTATGATCCCCTCAGCAAGCATATCTCCGACGAGCCTCTCGATTTCGGACTTTTGAAAGTATGGGTAGCGATAAGGACGGACGTTTACCGGAGCCACACCAGGAGTGAGGATGATTCGGTGGTCTTGTGCGCGGGCTGGTGGCAACCCTGTCGGTGTGTTGAAAATCTCCCCGAATTTGTGAAGTAGAGAGTGGAAGCTGTGGAGGAAGGAGATGGGTGCATCGGGTCCTATTAAAGGAGTTTGGGTCGGGTTAATGGGTTCAATTGGCTCAACGGTTAATTGGAATAATTGCGCCCCTTCCAAAGTCGTCTTGCGAAATGATGCAGGACGAGCTGATTGTGATTGTGGTTGGGTGAGACCATGAAGCCGAACTCGTCTGCCTTGGAAACTGAATTCCATCCATAACTTTTCATAATCAAAAAGTATTGGGCCCAATTGTAACAACCATTGTACCCCCAATACCAAATCTGCACCGTAGATTGGTAATAGAATTAAATCAACGCTAAAGATTGCGTCTCCTACCTTCGGCACCTTGCGAACACTCCCCTCCACACGTGAGAGCCTCGCCGTTGCCGACCGTGACCCGCATATGGCCGACGGTTGCACCGGTAAATTCAAGTGTGTTGCAAGGCGTGATTGTATGAAATTGTTTGTGGATCCTCCATCCCACGAATATAACAACTTCATGGCTATTAATCGTACCCGCGAGCTTCAAGGTAGACGGCACAACATGTCCCATTAATGCATGGAAAGAAATGGAAGGAGCGTCGTTCGACCAAGGTTCGTCGACAAGCCCGTCAGCCACAGGAAGATCAATAACCGGTGGTGGGTCACCTTCCGGTGAAGCAGCATCTCCCTGTTCCACCATCAGGCAAAGGAACAAAGCAGGGTTGCATTTATGGCCAGGGGTGAATTTCGAATCGCAATTGAAACATAAGCCCTTCTCTTGCCTGGCAGCCATTTCAGCAGGAGAGAGGCGTTTGATTGGCAATGAAGCTCCACGGTGAACGGTTGGAGATGGTGGAAGTGGCATCGGTTTCGGAAAAGTAGTTCGATTCGCGGAGAAACGACCGGCGTTGCACTTATCCTCTACCAATTTGGCCATTCCCATAGCATCATGGAGACTACGGGGCTTCAACGAGATACAATTCTCGGTTGGATCTCATCGCGAAGTCCGGAGAGAAAACAATTGAGAAGACTCTGTGCACTCAGACCGGTGACGCGAGTGGAGAGGCACTCGAAGTCACTCAGATAAGTTGCGATGGTGGACGTCTGCTTGATCTTGAAGAGGGCGGCCTCATGATTCACAAAAGATGACGGACCGAATCGCATTTCGATTTTGCGGGCAAAATCATCCCAATGGAGGAGCTGTGAGGTAGAGTGGAGCCAATGGAACCATTGCAGTGCTTGACCCGCCATGTAGAAGGCGGCGACCGAGATGCGCTGGTCATCAGGAATTTGATGAAAATGGAAAAAATGATTGATTTGAAAAAGCTAGCTAAGAACATGCTCTCCGGTGAAGACCGGGACCTCGATTTTGGGCAGGCGAGGTGGTGATGTAGAGGTGTTAGAGTGAAGGGAGGGTGGGGTGATGGGTGTATGAGCTGAGATCCGGTGTAATGGGGGAGAGGATGGAAGTGGTAGGAGTGGAGGTTGGGGTGTCGGAGAGGAGTTTTTGTCTAATTGTTGTAACTTGACCATCATCTCTGCCATCACGGCCTGCTGAGAAGCCATCGAAGTGCGCAGGAGGTCGAAGGATTCGGTATTGCTCTTGCGGATGACATCTAAGGATTCGGAGTCTTTGTTGAACAGTAGAACACAAGGAATCAAGCTTTGCAAAAACAGAGTCATGCCCGGCAAGGTGCTCGGCCATAGGCGCCAATTGCTCATCAAGCGCACGGGAGCGAGTCATCATGCCCTCCGTCATGAAGTCAATGAAAGCACCAATTTGTTGCGGCGATGAGGCAAATCACGGAGAGATTTGGGAGAGATGCTAGACGGAAGAAGAAGAAGAAGAAAAGGATAGGGAGAAAAGGCTGAGGAAAAGAGAGAAAAGTAGAGCAAATATTTTCTGATTCTCATTCCATGTATCCCTGAATATATATAGGGAGTCCTTACAATCATTTCGGTAACAAACTTGCCATAGAGGCATTTTAACAAACACTATGTGTGCCGGGACATTCTTCTTAATGACGGCCCTTCCTCTAACAACCATGATACCAAAAATTACAACTAATCCATATAATAATACCAAGGCTAATCCAGTACTAATCAAACTCTTAATAATGCTCCACTTCATCATCACAAAATCCTCATATTTGCTTGCCCGGGCTTCCCAAATTCGCGCGCTTGCTTCTTCTCACGGTGCTTGCCTTCCCCTTCACTGTGTCATTTGCAACATAATACCGGGGAATATTATTAAAACAAAAGAGGAAGTGATCATATAGTTATCATTAGAGAAAGTAATAGACCCCTTCACACCGGAAGGATTGTAAGTTTTTTTCTTGCAAAGTGGGAGATAAAAAGAAAAAAACAAAATAAAGGACATTCAGAAATTTTGAAAACCTTTCAAGGACCTCCCGAGTTTTTGTTTGTTTTACTTGTTTTATCTACTTTTAAAGTCTTACAAATATTTTTGGTAGGCAATCTTTTAGCATATGTTTTTTGACTGTTTGTTATTGATCCTAATGCCATTTATAGTTTGGTGTGTGAGTGGAAGTAGTGAACTCAAGAAGCAATTGATAACAAAAACATAAATGTCCAAGAGAATAGCCTGTGATTGAGTTTTCAACAAACCATTAACAAGTTAAGCTTCAACATCATGGGGGTGTATATCAAATATATGAGGGCTAGAGATGATTCGAAGGAAAAGATAATTTTGAACCAAGTCGATTCAGGCGGTATCAAATATATGAGGGCTAGAGAGCGAGAAATAATTATGGGGGTGTTGAAAGAGAAGTTGAAGATTTCAAGTTAAAAGTAGATATCACCTCTTTCAGGATATAGAAGAATTCTTGGATTGGATTGTAGAGATTGACAGATTGTTTGACTCTATGGAGTTTCCACTATAGAAGAGAGTTCAATTGGTAGGATGTCATTTAAAAGGAGGAGCACTTGCGTGGTGAGAACATATTCAGTCTAAAAGAGAACGAGAAAATAAAGGTCCTATATGTTCTTGGCATATAATGAACAATTTTCTAAGAGAGGATTTCTGCCCTAGATTATGAGCGGATCTTGTTTCAATATACTGCAAAATTCATAAAATTGGCTTAGAGAAATATTCTCCCAAAGTAAAAAAGACAACAGCTTGCTAGGTATTTAGAGAGATTTAGACCAATACTCAAAAATGGAATTAGAGTGTAAGTTATTCGGACTTTATACGAGGCAAAAAATATGGCATCAAGGCGAGTTAATGCAACATAAACAAAGTATGTAATGGTCAACCAGCTTTGACCATCCGGATTAACACTAATCCTCACTTGTTTAACGGCTTCAGTCCAACTATCTCCCGTGATTCCCGGATCCGGTCGAGAGTGAGAGAGAGATGGCTTTCTTCATCCTTAAAGCTTGTAGAAGTTGGCCCTTTCCATTCCCCTTCACCATCTTCTTCTTCTTCTCCTTCAAACCAGCCCAAGTTTTCCCTTGGAGGTTTTGGCGACTGGAGAAGGCACCTGCAAGGACCTTAGCGAGGCATCTTGGTGTCGCCGGAGTCGAGGGAGGACGGGGTCTGCCGGAAGTCTTCTTTGTGTTTCAAGGATTGGGTTCTTGGAGGCTAAAACTTAAAGCTGGTACTTCTTAAGCTTGGCTAGGCTGCTGAAAGTGTGATTGTAATGCATGATTTAATCTCAAATCATTCCTTAATCCATGTTTAGCCTTGTATCTTGTTCTGTTGGAATGATTTGGGGTTGTTAAGGTGATGATGTTTTTAGTGGTTTGATAGAAATTAAGTAGTGTTCTGTGCATGTGGCCTGTGATGTTTTGTTCCATGGCTGGAATTAGCTTCATGGTTGCTGAGATTCATGAGAGTGGGATGTCAAACCTCTTTCATTATTTGCTTGTATAGCTTCCTATTACTCTTGTGTGAGAGATGGTGAACTTAGTGCCTGTAAGAGTTTTAGGATCAAATGACAATTTCTGTAGCCTTTGATTTGTAGTTTCATTTGTTGATGTTGTTGATTAGGTTGGAAACCAACTTCTGCAAGTAGGTTGTTTATGAGGTTTTTGTAGGAATTGAGACTCATTTAATTAGAGTAACTGCAAGCTTAGAAGAGCCTCTTTACTCATTTGATTTGTGTTAAGTTGAATGCTCACTGCTTTGGAACCCATGTATTACTTCCCTTGATTCTATTTAATTTGTGAGGTGTTCATTAAGTCTTATTGCTTTGGTATAATTGCACTTGGTTATTGGGCTTGCCATTAAGCGTATTATGCATGAGATAAAATTTCTGGGTTTATGGCATGCTTATTAAACTTTCTTGCTTTTTGGGTATAATTTAAGTAAATGTTTGCAAGTTGATTATCTTAGCTTGTAGCTCGGCTATGTTCGTCTTGTCAATAGGTTTAGAACTTGTGGTTGGTTTAGCGAACCCTAAATTCGTAGGATTTAGAAATTATACATTCATAGCTCAAAACCGGGTAGGCTTTCGCACCCGTATATTATAAACTTGTATTTTGGGAGATGAGTGAATAATTGTTTAATTATTTTATTTTATTTATTCATGGTATTCATACATTATTTATCTTTGGTATTGTGTTTACTATCCCTGTGTTTGTTATTTATTTTACTTTTAAGTTAATTACTTGATGAAGTATTTTATTCCGTATTGTACTTGTCTGTACTCCGTATTTTCTGTGATTTTAGTACATCTCCATTCCTGGTAAATTACCCAGTTAGGAGGAGTAAGTCCTAGCCACGTGCACATGTCCTCTGTAGTAGCGCTACCATCCGACTGCGGTCGAAGATCCGGCTTAGGCCGTTGATACTCTGTCTGTTCTTTTCTGTTCTGTTATGTTATTAGTCAAGGAGATGTACACGTCTGTTTTTCGCGCATTTTCTGTATTTCTAATTATTTACGTATTTCGAGCATTTTTTGCATTTGCCCGAATTATATTTTATTCGAAATACCGTGTTATCTGTTATCTCGTGATCCCTCTTGGGCCCTTGTGGCTCATATACTCTGCGAATTCCTCTCTCGCAGGAAAGGATTAAGCTTAGAACCGGGGGTTCTTCTGGGAGTCGTTTTCCTGGCGTTGGTTGATCTTTTAGAGAACTTTTCTGTGTGAGTGAGAATTGAGTTATGTTTGTATTTTCATTTCGCAAACTATTCGTATTGTATTGTATCATGTAGGGTTGTTAAAGCCCATACCAGTATAAATTATGTTATTGCTCTTTTAGTCGTAGTCCTGTATTATTCTGCTATCTGTGTTGTCCGATGGGGTTGACTCTGACTAGGTTGGTCATCTGAGGCCTTGCATCCAGTGGGGCCAGCCCCATCGGGATGCGTCCGGTCTGTTACTAAGGAATGTAAAATCCAACAAAAAGCTCAAGACTACACAAGGTTTAAAGATCATGGCAAAAGGAACAGCAACCATTACTAAGGAGATAAGGAGGGCACTACAAGATGTTATATTTTTGAAATAACTTAAGTTGTTATTAAAACAGTAATTTTAGGTCACTACTTTTCGTCATAAGTAGTTTCTAAATAAATACAATAGTGGCTATGTTAAATATTTGAAAAAAAATTCTAATTTAATTGCAATTTTCATACCACTAATTATTCTCCGTTGTGAAGCAACTAATTAAGTTCAACACTCTAGTTTCTTTAAGTAGATAAAAAGGAATCATGAAAAGGAATAAAACCACACAATAAAAATGAACCAAATATATTCCACTTTCAAACCTAGGATAAATAAAGATAACAATTATCTCAAATGCATCCACAGCATAAATTGGAATAAATCTCTATATGCATATAAGTACTCACAACTCACCATGCCGCTAGAAATAAGTCTTTACTATTTACTTCGTTTATTCCTTTTATATGTTTTTATTGAGGATATATATATATATATATATGTTTTTAAATTTTATTTAAAAAGTCATATTATCTATTATTTATCTGTTTAATTTTAATTAGGTATATCAGAATTAAAGGCATATCTTCTAGCTTTTTAAGCCAAAAAAATAAAAGTTGTATTTATTTATTGGGCTAGTTTTTTTAGATGTTTTTATAAGATAAATAATCCTAAAAAATTTAAATAAATATATTACAAATTTTTGAGATTTTTTAAACATATAAAACGTAAATAATTAAATCACTAAAATTTTTACCTCATATTTTCACAATGTGTTTTTGAAATTTAAATAGTGAATCTTATTCCTTTTAAAAAAGTTTTTATAAATATATATATACACACACATCCAATTTAGTCCTCTAAATGTTTTTTAATTAGTAAATGTATTTCTATTGGAATTATTGGTTTTCCGAAGGTTTTGGTTTAAGATCTAAAAAGAAGACTGTCACGACTGGGGAGAAAAAAATTAATGTTCACTTGCAGTGTATCTTTTGATATGTGAAATTCTATTATTGTATAATTAATAAATAGTTTTAATAATTTATTAAAAAATATTTAAATTTATTTGTAAAGAATAACATCATCGAAGAAACAATAAATAGTAGTTTCTAAGCACTAAAATTTTGTATAATAGTAGAAAATTAATCATTAGGGTGGTTAATTATATTATGCTATTATGATGATATATAGTCATCATTGTAACAGTAAGTAGATAATTAAGTGATGACAAAATCTTTCATCACAAAAATTGTGAATGATAGAGACTATAGTGGTATTTTTTTTGTGACAATATTATTTATTAGGTACTAACTAGTAAATATCTAAGTTTTATATATTTTTAGTTGCAAACTTTAGTCATAAAAAGATTGCGATACTATTAGTATGTTAATAATGACAACTTAATTGTGAATGAAGCTTGTTGAGTTTGTCTCAATAATTTGGGTTAGCCCAAATCATGTTGTGTTAATGTAATGGTTAGCACATTAGAGGGTTATTATTTTTTTTTAATATAAGCCATTATGTAACTGATAAGTTAGTTAGGCTTATATATATTCTGTTTTGAGTATTAGGGTTTTTCCAAAAGCCATCATTGAGATTGTGAGAGCTTTGTAATTTTCTTTACCATTATTATTAGAAATCTTCATCAGCAGACCGCCAGAGGTTTTCTCCCTGATTTGGGGTTTCCTCGTACATCTTGTGTGCCTTATTTTCTTAATTTTGTTTTGATATTATATAGTTGGTTGTGGTGCTATTGCTTCTGTCATAACAAATTGGTATCAGAGCTAGGTTATGGCATCGACTTCGACGAAGGTTGATCTTGCACCTCTTACCCACAACAAAAAGTTCTCTATTTGGAAAATCAAGATGTGAGCAGTTTCAATAAGTCTTGATTTGCATGAGGCTTTGCTTGGAATATCAAAGATGTCAGGTACGGATGAAGAGAAAGAAATGAAGAATTTAAAAGCACTTGCACAAATTCAATTGCAATTATCCAGTGAAATACCCCAAGAAGTTTGTAAGGAAACAACTGCTGGGGGCTTATGGTTGAAGCTTGAATCACTTCTCATGACAAAGTGCCCAGCAAATCGTTTATATGCAAAGTCTAGGCTGTACTCTCACAAGATTCCAGAAGGGAAATTAGTGAAGATACATCTAGAAGAATTTAGAGAGATCATCAATGATTTAGAGAATCTTGATGTCAAGACCGATGATGAGGATTTGGCTTTGCTTTTATTGTATCATTTGCCTCCGTCATATAAAAGCTTTTGAGACACTATGATTTATGGGAAGGAAAGTATTTCTCTAGAAAAGGTGTGTTCAAGTCTTTTGTCAAGAGACAAGACGGACACTTCACAAAGTGATGTTAATGGTGAAGGTCTTTTCACTCGTGGCAGAACAACTGAGAAGCATGATCATAAAGGCTCAAGGAGGTGTTCCAAATCAAGGCATCATAATCTAATATGTAATTACTGTAAGAAGCAAGGTCACATCAAGAAAGATTGCTACAAGTTGCAGAAGAAGAATCAGAACAATATGTTGAGTCTGTCAAAGCCAAGATGGTTTCTTCTGATGAGGTTAGTTTGATTCCCAGTGATGATGATTGTGCCTTGTTTGCTGCAGGTCCATTCTCAGATAGTTCAGAGGCATGTTTAGTAACACACAATAATGCTTTCAGAAGAGGTGAATGGACTTTGGATTCAGCATGCTCGTTTCATATTACTCCACATAAAGAGTGGTTTCACACTTATCAATCACTAGATCATGGAGTGGTGACAATGGGAAATGAGTTTGCATGCAAAGTAGTTGGCACCGGAAGCATTAAAATATAAATGCATGATGGGATTGTGAGAATATTATCAAATGTTAGGCATGTTCCTGACATGAAGCGGAACTTGATTTCTTTATCAACTCTTGAAGATGATGGCCATGAATATGCTTGCAAGAATGGTATATTGAAGATTACTCGGGGTTCTCTAGTAGTGATAAAGGGTCAACGTCAAGGAAAGCTCTATATAATCCAAGGAAAAACTGTGGAAGGTCAAGCAACACTTATTGAATCGGCTATGTGTGATGAGGAGGTGACAAAATTATGGCATATGTGATTAGGTCATATGAGTGAAAGAGGCCTTACAAAGCTAAGCAAGAGAGGGTTATTAGGAGATCATAAAGTGAGCAAATTAGACTTATGTGAACATTGCTTATTTGGGAAACAGAGAAAAACCTCTTTTGTCACCCCAGCGAAACACATCACCAAAGGAACTCTAGACTGTATCCATTCGAATTTGTGGGGGCCATCACGCTAGGAATCTCTTGGTGGAGCTCTCTATATGATTACCTTTATTGATGATTTTTCCAGAAAGCTTTGGGTATTCTATTTGAAGCACAAATATGAGGCTTTTAGTACTTTCAAGCAGTGGAAGATTATGATTGAGAAGCAAACCGGGAAGCAAATAAACGGCTCAGAACTGATAACGGATTGGAGTTTTGTTCTGGAAAACTTAACCATTATTGCAAGGATCAACGAATTGTACGGCACTTGACAGTTCGAGATACTCCGCAACAGAATGGGGTAGCAGAACGTATGAATAGGACCCTTTTGGAGAAGGCAAGATGCATGCTTTCTAATGCGGGCTTAGGGAAGGAATTTTGGGCATGCAAAGGCAGTTTCGACAACATGTTTTTGGTAAACAGATCTCCTCATACCTTTATTGGTTTGAAGACACCATAAGAGGTTTGGCCAGGAAAACTGGCTAGTTATGACGATTTGAAGATTTTCAGATGTATAGCATACTCTCATGTCAATCAAGGGAAGTTAGAGCCCAGATCAATTAAATGTGTTTTTCTTGGGTACACTACAGGAGTAAAGGGATATAGATTGTGGAATCCTCATACTTCCAAGGTTTTCACATCAAGAAATGTTGTGTTTCATGAAGTTCCAATGCTGCAACAAAAAGATGAGCCTGTAACCACTAATTCTGGAGTTTCAGATGGTTAAGCTAGAACTGATAAGAGCAATTCTAAGAGTAAGGTGGAACTTTGTGTGCAATCTGATAATCACAGTCAAGATGCTCAAGGTACTCGAATTGAGGTGGAGCCACTAACTTCTACAAACAATGATCATTCAACATATGCAATTGCTATTGATCGTCCACGTCGTAAAAATCAAGGTGTTCCCTGTAAGAGGTTGATTGAAGAAGCAGATTTTGTTAGTTTTGCTTTTGTAGCTGCTAAGGAAACAGAAAACTGTTATAAGCCAGTAAATTATAAAGATGCAATTACTTGTTCAGATTCTTCCAAGTGGGTTGTGGCTATGCAGAACGAGATTAAATCTCTTGAAAAGAATGACATTTGGCCTTTAGCAAAGTTACCAAAAGGTAAAAAGGTAATTAAATACAAATGGGTGTTCAAGAAAAAAGAAGGCATTCCAGGAGTTGAGAACCACAGGTATAAAGCTAGATTAGTTGCAAAGGGTTTCAGTCAAATTCTAGGAGTGGATTTTAATGATATTTATTCGCCAGTTGTGAAGCATACTTCAATTCGGTTGCTGCTTGGTCTTGTTGCATTAAATGATTTTGAATTAGAGCAACTTGAGGTTAGAACAACGTTTTTGCATTGTGAGTTGAAAGAAGAGATTTATATGGAGCAACTCGATCAAAGGTTTAATGTCTATAAACTTCAAAAATCTTTGTATGGTCTCAAACAGTCTCTTCGATAATGGTATAAACATTTTGATACATTTGTGTTGAATATTGGCTTTATAAGAAGCGGTTATAACTCATGTGTATATATGAGACCGATCGGTGATGGTTCTTTTATTTATTTGCTCCTCTACGTGGATGACATGCTTGTTGCTACTAAGAGCAAGTCTGAAATTGCCAACATTAAGGAGCAACTTAATGCAGAATTTTATATGAAGAATTTAGGTGCAGCAAGAATAATTCTTGGCATGGAGATCGGGCATGATCGAAAAGCTAGGAAACTATATCTTTCACAAGAGGGTTATGTACACAAGGTTGTGAAGAAATTGGCATGTGTAAAGCTAAATCGGTTTCTACACCTCTTCTTTGCGCACTTCAAGTTATCGTCACATCGAGTCACCGACAACAGATGAAGAAATTGAAAAGATGGCAAAGACAGCATATGCTAGTGCTATTGCGAGCATTGTGAAAATTCGACCTTTTTCGCTTCTTTTGTGTTTTGGTTTTTTGTGTAGAAGTTGTGTGCTTAAATTTTCGTCGGATATTTTTTTTTGTGTTTAGGATCTTAGTTAAGGTTCTTTTTAGAGTAGAAAAGAGAAGGAAAAACCTTTGGGGAAAAAGTTTTTAAGTAGAGGGTCTAAGGCATCAAAATGAAGCAATAAACCCCAAAAAACAGGGGGCCTTGCGGCCTCCCATGCGGGACGTAAGGGGGGCCGCATGGCCCCTCGCGGCCTCCCATGCGCCCACAAGGGAGCCCGTGAGCCCTCCCGCGCTTTGAGTCTATAAATACCCGATTTGAAACTCAAAAGGCGTTCATAAGACCCCAATTTCCCTCTCTTTTTCTCCCCATCTTGAATCCTCATTCTCTCCTCTATTAGATCTTCATTCTTGAGCTCCAAGAAATAAGAAGGGTGGTGATCTCTCCCTCTCCTCCATTGATGATGATTCCCCTCTAGATCTAGCAAAGTTTAAGGTGAGTTTTCTTCTCTTCTTCAATTTCTTATTCTCTTATCCAATTCTTTATAGATCTATGAAGGAAAAGTGTGTATGTAGTATATATCCAATGTTTGAATGGAATTAGAGTATAGATCTAATGTTTGGATAGTTTAAGAGCCTTGATCTCATGTTTTGGCGAAGAATGAAGGAGATCCTTCATCTCTAAACCCATGATTCTTGTAGATCCGAACCCAATTAGGATCTTCTTGATTTTATTGTGATCTTGAGGGTTTGAGGATCTTATTATTGTTAATTCTTGAATCTAGAATGTCTAGTGAACCCTAGAAGCCATTGGATCTCATTTTGATCATTCTTTCATCCCTTGTTTATTGTTTGGGTTATGTGATTGATTCTTATTTTTCTTGGATGGTTAATGGCATCTAGGAGGTGAATCTAAAGGCAAGAGTAAAGTGCAAGTGGGCGAGTGACCCGGAGGGTTCGATCTCGCCAAGTTTGTGAGTGAGAAATTGTTTAATTCATGAGCTATGACCATGCTTGTTTGAATATCTAATTATATATGTTCTTGAATGGTGAATTTCATGTTTCAAAGGTTTCTTGAGATGTTTTCATGAAACTTTGAATAATGATGATTTATGTTTCGGTTTATTTCTTGATTGAAGGCATTGATCATGTATACTTCTGATTAAGATTATTATACTTTGTGGAAATTGAAGGCATTGATCATAATTTCTTGATTGAAGGCATTAATCAAGAAAATTATGATCGACTCATCATTGATCATAATTTTCGACTCATCATTTCTTGATTGAGATGTTTTCCACTCATCATTGATCATAATTTCCGATGTACTTTTGATTAAGATTATTGATCATTTATACTTTGTGGTTTATGATTCGATATACTTTTCGATTATGATCAATGATCATTTATTTTTCTTAAGGGATGGAAACACTATATCTTGAAACGCATATTTTCAAAGTATTGTCAAAGTTTTAATATTCTTGACATAAGGACCCTAGAATGGGCCTAAGTAAATCAAAATGGATTTCTTGGTGATGAAGCTCTATTTGAAATGTTAAGCCTTGCTATGATGTCGTATTTGAAATATGTTTTCAAAGAATGCTTTCACTACAACAAATTTGATAATTATTGACACATCCGTTAGCGTCACCACATCTAAACTTCGCGCCACACATGCTATCTGGTGACATTACAAATGGCACCACACCGATCGTCACTTTTGCGCCGTCATGAACATTTATATTTTAGTGACATATGTATACGTCACCATGTAGTCTAGACATCCATGACAAAACCAAATCGTCATATAAAAAATACAATGTCATTGGTGACATAAGTAATGAAATACTAACATTAGCAATTCATCACTGATAATGCAACATATCAATGACGACAAAAAAGCATCACCAAATATTGTTCGTGTCACTAAAAGTATTTCCCTCCATCTTCATTTGGAGGGAAAGTTTGGCGCCACACATTATGTGACGCTTCTAGGTGACGTTATTAGAGATCGTCATATATGATATTTGATTTGGGGAAAAGAGTGATGTTTGACAATATTCGTCACAATATGTGAATTATCTATGACATTTTGAAAATTCGTCATATAACAAAATGTCACTAATCATCAAATTTGTTGTAGTGTTTTATGATGATATTCTTGATGAAAATAATATCATTGCCGATGTTTACTCAAGAATTCACTTTCGAATTGAGAGTTGTATCTATGAGAATTTGTGATCTCTTGACGAGATTTGTGATACATTATTGATGTGTTCATGATGAGCCTACGGGCGGGATGGATATCCCAAATGTTTCGATGGTAACATTGGGGGATCCCCATCTTCTGCAGAAGCGAGTCTTCACGGACCGACCTAGTTGGGGTGGCGTGAAGTTCTCTGCTGACTAGCTCTTACAGGAGGCGTGTAGAGAACCTGAAGGTGCTGTGTTGGGTTCCCGGAGTCACCACACAGGATTCCCAACGACCAACGCCAAGATACGTGCATCTTGGTGGCTCCTGACCTAGCCACGGCCATGGTTAGTGACGGAGAGTTTTCATAGGCTGTTGATGATGGTATCGATAGAGGATGTCCGCATGTGTTGCACTATAAATCCTTGATTCGATGTTTTTGATCTTTTAATGAGTATTCTTAACTTGGATTTCATGATACGAAATTTACGACATTGATTACTTTATGAAATCGTGAAAAGTTGAGCATTCCGAAAAGAGTATTCTTAACTTGAATTTTCATATTTGTATCATTTTATGAATGATTTTTCAAGGATTTTACAAATGCATTTCTTAGAGGAAGTTTGTAAGTTTCTTAGATTAAATTGTATATATATATATATATATATACATTGAAAGTAAGTACTTTATTTGTTGTTGAATATTGAAGATTTGTCATTGGGCTTACTTATAGACTCTTACTTGTATGAATTATAGCTCCATGTTCAACCCCTCACTGAGTAACTTAGTTACTCACCCATTATTCTTCTCTTCTTTACAAGTGTTAGCACGGCAGCAGGGCGTGAGACGTGATAGTGCTTGGCAAAGGCATTCTTGCATTTACCTTTGAGTAGTGTATAATTCATAAACATTGTTTTCATGCATAAGATGGATCTACTAGGACCTATGTTTCGTATTTTCATTTTGGTCTTGAATAATCTTGATTGGTTTAGTCAGAACCTTAGGTTGTATGAGATTTACACCCAGTGTTTGGGGGAGACTATGTTGTGTTCATGATCATTGTTGTTGTGATTTCCAAGGATATATATCTAGTGTGAGTATGTTGATTTTGTACAGGATTATGGTTGAATACCTTTAGATTTAGAGTATTATTGTTGTGATGTTGATATGTACAGGTAACATGTTAGCCTTACGGCGATCTAGGGTTGAGGCATGTGTCTAACCTCCCCTGGGTTGTCATGGCGATAGTGTCATGGGCCGGAACCCGAGGGTCGGGGCGTGACAAGCATTATGTATGCAATGCTTTGCACTCGTCTTGACTTGGCACATGCAATTAGTGTAGTAAGTCGTTATATGGCAAATCTAGGAAATGAACATTGGCAGGTGATTAAATGAATATTAAGATATCTAAAAGGTATAGCTTCAGCTTGTCTTGAGTTTGGAGACTCTTCAGTCGGTTTGGTTGGTTATGTGGATTTTGATTATGCCGGTGATCCCGATAGTTGACGATCCACATCAGGCTATATATTCATGTTTGGTAGTTGTGCTGTTAGTTGGAGAGCTCGTTTACAATCAACAGTATCTCTTTCAACTATAGAAGCAAACTATATATATGGTAATCACTGAAGCAATTAAGGAGGCAATTGGGCTTCGAAATATCTATGGAGAATTTACTCAAGACATTAGAAGGTTGGAAATATTTTGTGATAGTCAAAGTGCTATTTCTTTGACAAAAGATAGTGTGTGCAATGAGCGCACTAAACATATCAATGTTAGACACCACTTTGTTCGAAAAGTCATTGCTAAAGGTGATATTGTGGTTGTCAAAATCAATACAAAGGACAATACTGCTGATATGTTGACAAAGACTCTTCCTTTAGCCAAGTTCCAACACTGCTTGGACTTGGCAAGTGTTGTCTATTAATTGACAACAATTTGGGAGGCCATGAAGTGTTTTTTTTTTTTTTTTGAAGGAGAAGATTTATGTTCAACTTGCTCTCTATGTTGAAGGCTTATTCCAAATTGAGCCAATGTAGAGATTTGTTGAGTTTGTCTCAATAATTTGGGTTAGCCCAAATCATGTTGTGTTAATGTAATGGTTAGCCACATTAGAGAGTTATTATTTTTTTTTAAAGATAAGCCATTATGTAACTGATAAGTTAGTTAGGCTTATATATATTCTGTTTCAAATTTGAGCATTAGGGTTTTTCCAAAAGCCGCCATTGAGATTGTGAGAGCTTTGTAATCTTCTCCACCATTATTATTGGAGATCTTCATTGGCAGGCCGCCCGAGGTTTTCCCCCTGATTTGGGGTTTCCTCGTACATCTTGTGTGCCTTATTTTCTTAATTTTGTTTTGATATTATATAGTTGGCTGTGGTGCTATTGCTTCTGTCGTAACAATGCTAAATCATCACATGTACAATAGTATTAGTGACACAAGAATAAATCATCACAATTAATACAAACAATGGTATCAATTATTATTTTTTGTTATAAAACCTCGTATTTGTGACAAAAGAATAGAAAGTCACAACATAAATGTCTTAATTCTTGTAGTGAGGCAAGAAAATGACTTGCCATTGAAGGGAAAGATAAATAAATAAGAAAAACAGAAAGTCTATATACGAAATCTACTAAGGGGAAGTGTTGTAAATGTAATCAGCCAGGGCAAAAATCAAATGAATATCTTTTAAGGAAGACGATGAATATTGTAGAAAGAAGTGAAGCGAAAGAAGGGCTTATATATAGTATTTTTAGAGTTTGTACGTATAAATATATTTTCTTTATCATCGCTATTTGTTTGGGTTCATTCACAAGATAGATCATGAATTTTCCTTAATAAATCCACTAATGATAATTAAAAGTTTGATCAAATTAAATAAGAATTTTGATACATATGTGTGTGTAAAAGTTGGAAAATTTTAATTTATACTAGTATCAATTACTTAGAATGTGTTTTTTTTTCCTTTTCCAACTATATATACTAATGTAATTCCACATATGAAAAACTAAAATTGGTTCAAAGTAAAGCTAGAGATTGAATTTATAACTTTTATTATTTTATTTTTTGTTTGCAAATTGAAAGATCCGGACAAGAAGACTAAAACTCAGGCCCACCCTCATCACAATCTATTATTGAGCTAGATCTAAAGGTGTAATGAATAAGTGGAGTGTGATGAGGAGGTTGATCTCATCAAAGGAAAAAGTGAATTGCTGCAATGATATGTGAAAGCAAAGTATGAGGCTATCAAAACCCGTTTCCATGTTTCTAAGATAAAAAAAAAAAAAAAAAAAAGGTACAACAAAGCCAGCTGATGGTTGAAACACTTAATTCATTAATTAATTGTCACCATTTTGTAGTTCTCAAGTCTTCATCCATTGATTGAACCAAAGAATGTCTCAAAACATGGCATGATCCCTCTTTGGCTTCTTTTGGAAATCATACATAATATTTTATGTACCAAATATAAAAAAAAACAACCTTCCTTTATTCTTTGTTCTTTGTTTTGATAGATAGATAGATATATAGTACTGGCTATGATGAACTTTATTTCTTCTCTTCTTCTCCAGAACACATGGCATTGCTTGTTAGAATGATTATGATTTAGTTGGTGAGTGTGAGTGAGAGTGTGTGTGTGTGTGTGTGTGTGAGAGAGAGAGAGAGAGAGAGAGAGAGAGAGAGAGAATGAGCCGCAAAGGTTGACATTGAGCTGCCAAAAGAGTGAAGAACAATGAATGAAGAGCACACTTGCCAACATGAACATGATCAACAGGAAAATAATAGAGAGCAACTGAACACGCGAGAGAATCAATCAATCAGTCTTTTCATTCATGTCACACACACTCACACAAAATCTTTTACCTGCCAACAACGCTAAGCGTGACTTTGGGGAAGGAAGTCCCACAAAAACCCATGCTTGATCATCCATCTTCTTTGTTTTATGTAATTTGTTTCTTTCCCTGAAAATCAATGGATATCTTATGTTTAAGCCAACAAAGTTTGGCCCCATTAACAATGGCAATCGAACATGCTTGCTTTAAAAGGTTATATGCATTGAACTTTTGGCTCCTATAAAATAGAGAAGCATTTCGTACTAATACTAACTTTTATTTTTGATCTTTATGTTAATCACCATTTATCTTCAACTTTAATAATTTTATGTAAGTTCTATATCAAAACACCGAAAGTTATCGTATCGTTGTAGATTGTTGTTATAAAATAATATTATTTAAAATAATAATCAAGAGATGTGATATTTAAAAATTTGTTTTTATTTTTGAATTTCCTTTGGTGTTTCACACTTTATTTATTTATTTATTTATTTATTTTTGTAAACATATTCACTATTTATACTCACCCAATGTTTGGAAGTTTTATGTGTTGTATATTGGATGCAGCATGAGTTTTACAGTAATTAAGTGCTTCCAATGGATAAACATGATTGAATTAAAGTCATTTATGCTTAAGTACATCATGTATAATATCATATAAATAAAACTTCTAATATATATAAATTATTATTCTAAAATAATTTTGCCGTAAATATTTTATCTCCCGATAATATTTCTGGTTATGCATTTTCTCCTTGTCTAATCTTAACTATCGTTTTCAAATATATCATAACACAAATAACTCAATGAAAATGAGTCTTTGGGTATGTCTTCTTTCTAATTTTAATATTGTTGATAACTATGCAGAGAATGCAATATAATGATTCTCATTTTGTCAACAATATTACATATATATATACATATGCAACTCAACAGTAAAAAAACATACAAATAATTTTTTTTTAAAAAAAAGAAGAGTGAGAAAGGGAAAATGCAGTTAATTTGGCGTTGATGATGAAAGAGAAATTGAAAGAAAGGGTCCAAAAATGGGAAGCTTCAAAGAGAGTTCCCACTTGCCAAATTCCACTCTTATATTTTGTCGTGTTGTGACCTTTTATTATTATAACTTTATCATTATTATCATCTCCCGCTAATTTTCTTTTCACTAATGCGGCGCCACTAAATCCCAGCCGTCAAATCCCTTAGATCTGTTGGAATCTCCGCGCAGATGGAGATGTTGCCATCCAAACCCAACTCTTTAGATCCCGAGCTAAAACCCTGTCAACTGGGCCCACCCTACCCCTCCATGCGCGACATCTGGTTGCTTCTCTTGAACGTGATAACCATAATCTCATATTTATTTATATATAATAATAATAATAATAATAATAATAATAATAATAATAATTTATTATTATTATTTAAGTGAATTAATAAGTTTGGAGTGAATGAAGACTTACAAGTGAGCGTCACGTGCGAGGGAGGCGGTCAGAGAGAGAAAGAGATAGCAAAAGGTGGTGTACCCATTCAAAGTCTCATGTTCAATGTTCAAACAATTTACACCGACCATTGGAGGTACATCACTCACTCACTCAGGCACCAACATGGACTCTTCAAGTTTCAGAGGTTACCCCACATTCCCAACCGTCCCATGAAATTTGCATGTGCTTTTGTTCAGAGATTATTTCCATCTATCATCTATTCATATTACAATCATCTTCAAATCAACCCAGTGCCTTATATATATATATATATTGTTATCAAACTTTTATTTATTTGTATATATGTTATATATATAAATTAAATATATGTGTATGCATGCAAGTTATACCACACATGCAAAGGGGTGTAAATTAAATGCACCAATAATTCTTGAACTTTATATATTTGGAGATAAGTTTTGGTCCCCAACTATAGAATTGTGTTTTAATTGGTTTTTTTCTTTTGGATCTATATTTTGATAACATTTCTATATTTTTACAGTGTAGGGAGGGACCAAGTTGACCGCATGGTGGTATAAATGGGGGACCAATTTGTAAAAGTATCAGTGTATATAGACTTAAAAGTACATATCTTCTTGTATACTTTGGTTTATCATATAGATTAGTGTACGTTCTCTTGTTTGCTAGGTTGATAATGTATGCATGGGTTTTATATATATAATAATTAGTAATTAAGGGTACAAGAGGAAGACTGAATTTGTGCCGTTTTCCATGACCAGAGACCATTGAATTAAGGGGAGACAACTTTCACTTTCTCTTCTCGCTTTGTCATCTTTGACAATATGTAATGTCTTTTTAAAGTTAATTAAGCTAGTACTGCGACCAATGGATTAATGTTTTTTTTTTTTTTTAATCAAACATATTAATGTTTAGATATAAATAAACTAATTACTTAAATGAATGAGAGAAGATCATAGAATTAAAGCTCATCCTAATTAATTAACATGCATATAAATATAACATAGAGAAGTTTTTCTTCTTTTCATACATCTCTCTCGATCTCTTTCCCTCTCTCTTTTTGAAGAACTTGATGTCAAACAAAACAAATGAATAAGATCACCTGATCTGCTTGAGCTGAATTGAATTTAAGTAGAGTGTGTGAATTTCGGCTTGAGTAATTCAATGTCAATGCTGGCTGCTATATATCCTTGCCTCTCTGATCTCCATAAGACCATGAAGAAGAAGAAGCTGAAGAGGATGAGAAGTTTATATATTCTTGTGATGAACTTGACATTGATGCTGGTGATGTCTGTGTAGGGTACCCCATAAAGTAAGGGTCTCTACCTGCATACAATTCAGATGCCACATTGTGCATGTCTTCATCCCTGCTGCTCTGGAGTATCTGTGCATACTGAAGCAGGTCAGGATATGAACTGGTTGGTGGATGCATCATTTGTTCCATTGCTGGTGCTCGTTCCGGAACTCCCCGGCTAACCAAGAAGCCGATATCGGTTCGACCTTGCACTCGTTCCGGGAAGTTGAGCTTTGCTTTGGTTCCTTTAAACCTGAACATAGGGCAGGATTAATTATTATTTCAAGCAAACATAATGAACTCTTGTGTGCTGATCATATACTATAAAAATCAAATATATTTCAACATTAACCTAAGTGCAGCTTCATCGTAGGCGATCGCCGCACCTTCGGCCGTGTCGAATGTGCCAAGCCATACACGAGCTGCCTTCTTTGGATCTCTTATTTCGGCCGCCCATTTCCCCCATGGCCTTTGCCTCACTCCTCTATAATGCCTTCTCCTCACATTTCCTTCATTACATATATATATATATATATATACATGTTAAATTGATTGTATGAAGGTATACCTTTCATCAAATTGATTACCAATATATAATACCAAAGTGGATATCCATTATTTGTATCCTTATCCAAACCTATACATATATAATTGCATGAACATCAATTATAGAATACAGGAAGCTTCTTATCACATGCATATAGATAAAATTACAAAAGAAGAGTTTTGAGGTGTGTATGACCTTGTTCATCAATTGCACTAGAGATAGGAAGACCGGAGACAGGGTTTCCGGTAGTCATGGGCCAAGCATCATCTCCTGATCCTTGTCCTGGAATTTGATTAGTTCTAATGACATGAGATAGGGCAGACACCATGGCTGATACATCTTGATCAGCACTTGCAGAGGAGTAATTACTTGGGAACATCATGTCTTGATGTTGATGTTCTTGTTCTTCTTCTTCTTTCTTCTCCTGCTCATTTGGAGCTATAGCCCTCTTACTTTGCCTTGGATCCACCTTTCTCTCTCTCTCTCTCTCTCTCTCTCTCTATATATATATATATATATATATATATATATATATCTTTCTATGTATATATATGTGTTCTTCCACTGCTCTATCTATCTAAGTGTTCTAATTCCTACTAAGAGTAGCTGATGTAGATGTGCCAAAGAAGAAGAAGAGGTAGAAAAGGAGAGAAAAAAGATGTGTGTGTGTGTGTGTGTGTGGGGTTATAATAAGGGAGAGCAAACAATGGGAAGGAAGGTGAAGGAGCAAAAAGATGATAGGAACTAGAAACTTAGAGGTAAAGGGCTTTTATTGGCCAAGGGTATTGATCTCTACCTTGCTTTTTTTTTTTTTTTTAATTTTTTATATAATTTATTTTCTTTTATATGCCTACCTTTTAGACTTATATCAATAGAGAGAGAGAGCGAGGGGCTTGTGGAGTAAGATTTGAGGTTAATTAGATGCTTGGTTTCCTCCCTCTAGAAGGGTAGGAAAAAACAAAAAAATAAGAACATGGAAGAGATGCTGCTTACCTTTAATTTTATTCACCATATATTGTGATTTGTATTGGTTTACTACAATTAAAAAACTAATTGGGTTCATGTCATATCCATGTTCTTGTGTCAAAGAGAGACTGGCTTTAATTAAGTAAGGAATTTTTTTTTTATATAAAATAAAATAAATTTTCACACATTAATTAATAATAAAATATTATTCAATAATAAATGATTACCTCTAAACAAATTCTTATCTAATCAACTATCACCCTGGAGATATTTGGATGTCAAAGATCAAATTATTCTTTGTTTTATGTGATCCACATAAATCTTATTCAAACATTTTGATTTTAAATAAAACTAATCTTATTAATAAACATGATGTTTTGAAACTATTGATTAGTTTTTTCTTTTCTTTTTTTTTTGTTGTTCAATAAAAACACTCATCTCCAAAGTCCTTTTTTTATTTTAATCATTTCGTTTATTATTTTTTTTGTAGAGGAGAATTAGATTGTAAGTAAAAATTAGAAATATTTTTAGAAATAAAAGGGCTGCGCTTGTCACCTTTGGTGGTTTTTTAAACAAATATAAACAAGTCACGTGACAAGATCGTGGTCAAGCAAAAATAGATTATTCAACCTAGTGGCCCACTCTAGGACGTGGGACTCGGTTGCAAACCCAAACCTGCAACAAAACTGGGGGCAATTTAAATTTTTTACCATCAACCTTATGCAAATGGGAGTGTGCCTCTGAACTATAACTATAAGATCATTAGATTGATGTCTTTTAATAATAATAATAATAATAATAATATCTAGAAACAAATTAAGTAATGAAAAGGTGATAAACGCCAAGTCTAGATAATTGACTAAGTTGAATTTGCTCAAACCTTTATATATACAACTTGTCTTAGCCAGTCCCCAAACATGGTTTGACATGGACCACTTCTACTAAAAAAAGGCGTACAACTTCAAGTGGAGTGTCCAACTCTAATTGCTTGCTACTTCCTACATGATATGATCAAAGTAATGTTAGCTTGCTTTGACCATTAATTGGCCATTATTTTCTCATTTGTCACATTCTTACATTTTATTTTTCTTCGGTCTGATCCACTTTCACACGTTATATCTTCAAATTTTATATCTAAGCCGTATATATATATATATAGTGACTTATTAAAATGATTTTTTTATTAGATACAACATAATTTGATACGATTATTACAATTGATTATTTACAACGTCTTTATCATGAAATCTAGGCACTACAATTGTCGATGAAGAATGTAAAAGATATATATATATATATATATAATTAATTATCCCTGTGGATGGTCATTAGTTAGTTATTAGTAATTGTGTTGTTATAACATTTTTAACTAGTTTGGAGTTGTTGAGAATCAACATCTTCATATATTCTACTACAAACATATTAAATGAAAAAGTATACATTTATAGTATTGATGAACAAAATACTTTATTCAGACATAAAATTCAAAAATTAACAAATTGAATAAAGAAAAAAAAAGTACCAAACTATATAGATATGTAATTGATCAAACCTCAAAGTCTTTTTCCTAGTTTTTCAAACTTTTACACACTAGCTGAAAATATTTTTATTGATAAACATTTAAGTACGTGTTCTATATAATTCATCTTAATTAATTAGTGTTTTAGTAAGACAGTAAGCAAACATAACTATTAATTTGGAAAAAGATGCATGGTCCAATGAGATCGAAACCATCCCAACTATCTTTTCCTTGTTTCTTAATTTATATGTTTATCAGCAAGATCAAGTCTACGCTGGTGTTGACTACATTAATTAAAGAGTAGGATGGAAGTGCTTGCATGTTCAAACATTATTTTTTTTCTTTTTCAATGAAGAGTAAAAAGATTAGGATTCCACCAACTTTCAACTTTCAAATTGGACAAGTGTTCAAACATTTGATTAACTATATATGACCTTATTCATTGATTTCCATGATGTCTATTCTAAACAATACAACAAATCCAATAACATAAATCCTTGATTAGAATATACGTGGGAAATGAAACAATTATAATTAAAAGAAGAAAACCACATGATCACCACCCCTTAGCATTTGCAAATGTTGATCAATCAAGTGTCTGTTAAGTTGAGGAATTAGAGAAATGAAACAAATGATACATGCCATGCATCCTTTTCTTTTTCTTTTAACTTTAAACTCTCATGAAGGACTTGTGGTTCTCTTTTGTCTGCTTGGCACCCTCAAGCTCATAACAAAAGAGTGTCTATATATATATATATATATATATATATATATAATAAAAACATATTCAAATGCATTGAACTTGAACCAACTACCTTTACTCTCACTCTTTTGTGGGTCTCATCCTTTCACATGCAAGCACGCCCCAACATCTCTCACTCCCTCCATTTTATTCAAAACATTCTCACCTTGTGAATGGTACCATCATTCTCTTCAAGTATGAACAAAATGTGCCCTTGTAATTATTAATCAAATGAGGGCATGCAGGTTCACTAAGAAAAGCCAAAGTTCATGGTATAAAGGATGGATTTAGATTATTGTCCGGTTAATGCAAAGTGGTATATATTAGTTTATTCCAAGTAAAATTCTTTGTTTCAAAGTATGCTAGTTCTTAACTACATAATGATATTTTTGTTTGTTTTATATATATTTTTATATTAAATCATTTTCTTTATATGTAGTACCATTATGGTCAGTATGGCAGATGTAGAGAATTCGAGTTAGGTTTTAGTCAAGTTCTTCTTTTTTAAATGAATAAATAAGAGTCACATGGTGTGATTCATTATGAGGCCATAAGATGATGCGATGGCTAGTCTTTAAATAAAGAGGGTAAGTTATGAATGATCTTTATTAATATTAAATGAGATGTGATTAGAGACTAACATGAAAGTTATGAGTTTTTGTTTAGTAGGTTGCCATATGCTAGTGTTGCAAAGTTGAGAGGGCAAAGGAAATCAAACCTTTGAATTAAAAGACTTCATTAGATTTGAATATATAGCTCTAGCTAATAAAGGAGATCAACTTCATTATTTTTTACTCCATTCACCAAACCATCATAAATAGGCAAGCAAGTGGATTGAGTTAGGGTTGACACCAAATTCCTTATCAACCCTAATCATATCTACTTCTTGATCCATAATTTATCATAGCAACCTCAAACTATACAGGTTAATTTATATCTCTCTCTCACTTCACAATGACAAAAAAAAAGGGGAATATTTTTTTTTAAAAAAAAATAGATAAACCACATGCATTAATAGAAATAAGAAAAATATCAGAGGCTCACTAGAAATAGGCTCATGCACAACATACATAAAGAAGAAAAAAAGAAAAGAAAAGAAAATACAACACGTGGAGAGAAAAATCTTAAAGATGCTCCCAAGAAGGATAAAGATGCATATCCTCTCTAAGTGTCTAGCATCTTTTTGATGTCGCTAGTATGAAGGAACAGTCAAGGGGCTCCAAACTACTCTTCGCAATCACAGTTGAGTCTTCTAATCTAACCATTTTTTACTTAAACAAAAACTTAAATCCTTCTTTATTTCTTAAACAAATAAACAAGAAAGAGGCATATCAGACAAAAATCTAAAAATTAAGTGGAATACCCCTTTGAAAATTAAAATACTATAATCAATTTGACAAAAATAAAAATGGTTGATGAAAACATATGATGAAAAAATAAATAAAATAATATATTCTAATTAATAAATTAATCTAATTTAAAACAGGTGCTTCACACGCACGCAACATTTGAATTTATTAATTATATAAATTATTTATTTATTCTTAAATGAAGGATATTTACAAATACTTATTTTATTTAATGTACTATGAGAACATCTATTAAAATGTTATCTAGATAGATACTAACAACTTCTTGGTCTATTGGTATTGAATTTTTTACATAGGGTGTTTTTATCTTTATTGAGAAAATGAGTTTGAATCTCAACTTATAACATAGATTAAGTTATCAATTTCTAATATGTGCACACTTTGATATTATTTGACCCCTTTATATATAAAAAAAAGCTATGTAAATCATTTTTTTTTTCTTTTCTCTCACATATTCACCATCACCTTTTTCAAAGAAAATAAGGACTTTTTTTTTGTAAGATCATCATCTTTACTCATTCATAATCTCAAATTAAATAAAAATTAACTTAAAGTAAAGAATTAATTAGTGGAGACCAGTTTCTAAATAAAAAAAATTAAAACAACAAATAAATGAATGGAGCTTAAGAAGATCAACCACCTTAGTCAAACAAAATCCAAATGCTTTGAGATTATGGAAAATATCCAAATCAATGGTTCAAGAAACAACCATCTTTATCTTGGCGGTCTGCTTAATACTTTTTTGTTGGTCAGAGTGCCATGCCCTCGGGGATTATCAATTGACCTAGGCCTTTTTCTTGCACCAAGATACTAAGGCCTTGTTTGGATGGGGTGAAAGAGGGTTTTGTAAAGTAAGGTAAAGTAGGGTAAAGTAAGGTAGAGTAAAGTAGAAGGAGGTTTTAAGTTATACCTTGTTTGGATTGAAGGTAAGGTAAATGGAGGTTATTAAACCTTGTAGTGTTTGGGAGGGAGGTAATAGAAGATAAGGTTATATATGAATATTACTAAAATGCCCTTGAAACTATAAATTGTATTTTGTGCTAATTTTTACCTATATAATACTATTTATGCTAATTTATGCTAAAAGACATGTTTGTGATAATATAAATTCAAAAAGGGTATTTTGGTCAAAGAAAATATTCAACATAATCTAATTTATGCTAAGGGGCATGTTTGTAATAATATAAATTGAGTAGGGGTATTTTGGTCAAAGATTTTTTCCAACCCTCTAAAACCCCCCAATTTGGAGGGTTGAAAAATGGGGGTTTTGGAGGGTTTTCCAACCCTCCATTTAACCCCCAAATACCCTATTCTCAAAAAACCATGGAGTCAAACATGAGTTACTTAGTAACCCTACCCCAAAAACCCTCATCCAAACAAGCCTTAAGTTGCTGTAGTTTGTATGGCTGACTAGGTTTTGTAAATCCCTGGCAGTTTGAAGGAGAAAATGCATGACCATGACTCCCTCCAACTTGCATTATTAGGGTTAGGGTTAGGACTACGTTTAGGTTTTACCCTTCTCTGACCATAAAGAAAAAGATATATGGTGACATGTATTGTTTGATGTATTCTTCTACTAGATGTCTTTAGTTTGAAGAATATCTCACAAAAAAAAATATTGAAAATAAATATTGAAAGAAATATTTACAAGTCAAACTTAGCTGAGTGGCATTGAAACTTATCTTTAATTTTTAAAATATATATTTAAAAATTTTATTGTGTATGAAGATATTAGCAAGAATTTTTTTTTTAAAATCATATGTATGACTCAGAGTGTTTAACCAGTGATATAAAGTTTTCTTTACATGGATGAAACTCAAGTTCGACTCTTATGTACCCCTATAGATGAGAGCGTATAGAGGTTGAGCATATTTCTCATTATATTAGTAAAACACTCACAGTTCAATTTATTAAAAAAACAAAAAAAAAAGTCATATGTATGAAAAGGTCATGAAAAAGAGTTTTTTAAAAAAATTTTCGGGTGAAAATGTTGACTTTTCTTTTGCATTCAAATTGATAAGGATATATGTATACCTCAAGTGGTTATTCTATATTTATTTATTATTATATTTAAAGTTAATATATATACTTTTTATTTTGCTTGTAAAGAGGACCGGTGCGAAGAAGTTTTTCTAAGGGACCCAAAAAATTTTATTATACTTTAAGTAATGACCAGGAAGCAAACTATAGACTTTTGCAAATATTTTCCTAAAAATATCTTATACTATATATATATATATATATATATACTACTTTATAAAAAACCAAGAGTCTAAGTAATAAATATTTTTAAAACATTAATACCATATAACCTAATTTATAATGTCAACAACCAAACAATAAATTTTGTAAACATTTTTTTTTTCAAAAATTATAATCTTTTTAGAGTACATATACCAATTTCTTAAAAAAATAAAAAAGTAGCTAAATGATAGATTTTTTTGCCAAAACTTAATTTATAAAAATTCAAAGAACCAAACGATAAATTTTCACAAATATATTTTTCCTAAAGGTATAACTTTTTAATTAATTGTATCAATTGAAAAACTATTTTAAGAAATATGAAGTACTATTTCAAAAAAAAATCATTTAGATTACACACATATATATATATATATATCAATTTGTAAAAATAAATTTAATAAAATAAAATAAGAAAGAAAACGAAAAAGGAGGGGGTGTGAAATGTGTGCATATTCCTACAAATATTTACATGTTATATGATCTGAAATTCTTTTTTTTAACAAAGATAGCAACTGCCATCAAAGGGATTAGTAGATATGGAGATACATAGTTATGGTGACTTAACGACCCTCTAGAAACAAATTCTCCAACTATGCAACCATCAAGATGAGAAATTACTGCTTATCCCACAGGGTCTCACATCAGGACTGGCAATAAGTCCTTTGCGTATTATACCGTAAGTGCACAGGTTATATGAAGTAGTAATGTGTGACCAAAGGTTAGGTAGCCAAATCTAGAGGAACTGATACCCCAAGCACTAATTGTCCTTATATTATCTAGCCAATAAAATTGAATGATATCGCTAAACCTAATTAAGAGGACAAAGAAATTAGAAGACGAATGACGAATCTAGATTAAAATCGAGGATGAGCTGATATTACCTCAAACACAATTCCCCTAAAAAGTCTATGTAAATGATTTCCTATAATGACTATTGATTGAGTATTCTTGGATCTTGGAGACCTCTAGATTGTTTGATCCCTTTGCTCAAAGCGACCACACCCTAATCCCATACAATAATGTTGATTGTCCTATGATTGTATTAAAGCACTCCATGAATTCCTCTATTAGATTTAACCCTAATAAGGAGAGTTCAACACAATATATTCTATCTCTAGGGGTACACTCAACCTTTATCTTCTATGTGTTACCTAACACGATCAATTTCTCAATCCTAATGTTGCCAATCTATTACGCAATTAAGACTTTCGCACTACCAGTTACAAGCATGAAACAACATAGTAGATTTTTTAGAAAAATTAAGGCCAATATAATAGAAAGGAATCAAATAATCTCAAGATTCATGGTATGAGATGCTAATGAAGGTTTAGCCTTTCATATTACAGAGAATCCTATTGTAATCCAATATAAGAGACATGATTGGAAGCATAATGAAAAACTCCCTCTAAAATTCTCAAGGGGGATGATGTTAGAGCCTCTAGGATTGGAAATGATAATGCTATATATCTTGAACCCGAAGGACCAAAGGATGATGTCAACTCGCCCTTAATTGGCTTTCTTCAGCCTCTAATCGAAACCATAGCCATCGATGAAGAATTCTCCAAAAGTCCTCTCATAAAACCTAGTTCTAAAGTTTTAAACTACAGAAAAAAAGATAGTGCACGCCCATTTTTTAGGTGTATTTGACCTTTATTAATTTTTGGCAGCACTTAAGACTCAAATCTTCATGATTTTGGTTTTTCAATAACCAGCAAAACCAAGGAGCATGCCGTGCTATTGGAGCACGGTCATGCTCTGATCATGGAAACCATGCATGGTCGGGTTGTGCTCTTCTTTTTTCCAATCTTTTGCGATCTATACGCCCTAAACACCTTCATCCTTGGGTTGTTCTCTTATCTAGAAAGTCAATTTAATACTCGTTGAGCTATGATTAGTTTTATTTTCTTTTCTTTTGTCCTTTGAACCTAATTATCTTGGCAATGAATACAAAATATCCAATAGAGCACAAAAGTAAAGATTTTTATGCTAAAGGATAAACTAAGTGCATGTATTTGTAGTATAAGAAATGTGTGTTTCATACACTGATCAACTAGCAAACAGTGTTGGACGCTCATGTACAGTGCATGAACAATATTGATGAATAGTAGCAAGATTTCAAACCTTCTCACCTTTGAGCATTTTGCGTTGAGTTACCACTGAACTCTAGGTATTTTCTCCTCTCTAATTATTTATATCATGCGTTCTAACAAATATATATTTTTATTTTATTTTTAAAAACCTCTTGAACTGACACACGTAAAAAAATATATAAGAATTTAAAATAAAACAAAAATAAAAGTTAATATGTTGAATAAAATTTTGAAAACAAACATTCATTCTATTTTATTTCCATTTTCACACCAATTAAAAAATATGTAATTGGTTATTTAACTATACCTGAAAATTCAATTTGGTACAAAACATTAAAAGATGATATTTGATATATTAATCATATGTTTGGTCACCTCATCTCAAATAATTACAGCATCCTCATATAGTTTTTAATTCAACCAAGGCTTACAGAAAGATCAAATAAAAGCGAAGTGAGTTTATTTGCATTATTTAAAGATATAAAAGTGAAATGTGAACAAAGTTATATAGTTTGAGGACCAAAATAACATTTTCTTCGGATTCCCAAACTAAAAAAATAGTCTGATAAAGATCAGGGACCAATAGTGATTTTCACTATTTTGGGCCTGATGAAAAATATTGGCCCGGCCCAGAGCCTTCCCAACAAAATGGGCTACACGAAGGCCCACACCTGCAAAGAGTGCGTGAGAAAGAGAGAGAGAGAGGGAGAGGGAGAGGGAGAGGGAGAGAGATGGACAAGGGGGAGGATGGCGGAGGAGCAGAAGCGGCGGTATTCTCACCGTCGGAGATCGAGTACGTTAGCTACGGCGGTGAGCACCACCTCCCCCTTATCATGGGGCTTGTCGACGAAGAGCTCAGCGAGCCCTACTCCATCTTCACCTACCGCTACTTCGTCTACCTCTGGCCCAATCTCTCGTTTCTGGTACTCCTCTTTTTTTCTATCTGTATCTCTGTTTCTAGGGTTTTGTTTTATTTTGATGGGCTTGGGACTGATAGCTTTGTTTGATGATGTTGTTGAAGGCTTTCCACAAGGGGAAGTGCGTGGGGACCGTGGTTTGCAAGATGGGCGAGCACCGGAACACGTTCAGAGGCTACATTGCTATGCTGGTTGTCATTAAACCTTATAGAGGCAGAGGCATTGGTATGAGCTCAAATCTTTGGCTTTTTTTGTTGTTTTTTATTTGTTTTATTGTGATTTGGATGGGAAAGGAGCCATCTTGATGGATAAATTGGATTTGTGCACTAGTGTTGGCTGATAATTTTGTTGCTAAGAATTTTTTTTATAATTCCTTTTTTAGTGTTTTATGTTGATCATTATGTAAAAATATCTGTAGCTTCCATTCCAGCAAAGAGAGATTGTTGAGAGAAATTGTCATTTCCTTTTCATACTGATCTTCAACAATCACTTCCTTCAACTGCATTTTAGAATGTTACTGAGTGAAGCATGAAAGCAGTTCATTTCAATATTATTGAAATTTGAACTTTTCGGAAGTTTCTTAATTACTATTTTGTGTTAGATGCCTGTGTTGTAGTATGTGAACAGATTTTAACTTAGGTTTGTTGTTTATGATGTTATATGACTATGTTTTGAGTGTGTTGTGTTGATTGCCATATTAAATATTTGTGGCTTTGATTCCATTGGAGGTCTTTTGTCAAAACTTGCTTGGTTGAGGTGCAAGATAAATTGTTGAGAAAAATTAGTACTTGCTTCTCATTCTAAATTTGTATCCTTAATTAATTAATCACTAGAATATAACTGAGAGATGGATACTAGTAGGCTGTTCACTTCGATATCATCTAATTTTGGAAGTATGTAATTAGTTCTCAACTTAGGTTGGTTGTTTATAAAGTTCTAAGATTTGGTTTTGTTCATCTAAGGTTGGAGGTTGTCCTTCTGGAATAACCAGAGAAGACAATGTCTCACTGCGTAATCTATTTGTATGTTTACTTTTGAGATTTATTGTGTATCTGTGTCTTTTGTTCAGCATTGTACTTCCGAATATTTTAAAGTATGACATAGGTTTTGTATTTTGCAGCTACCGAGTTAGTTACTAGATCTATCCAAGTGATGATGGAATCTGGTTGTGATGAGGTACTTTCTGTGTATTAGATTTTTGTGATGTCCATCATGTTTCTACAAATACGGATCACATAATATAGTCACTCAATGTTTGTGTCCAATCTTTTGTTTCTTGTGAAAGATGTACCTACCAAACAATCATGCTTCGAATTCATCATTCTAGACTGTTTATTTTCTTTAACCCAGACAAGTTACAAACCTCCTTGTATGTTGTGTGTAAATGATATCTGATATCTCATCGGTTGCTTTCTTGTTATCTGTTATAAGAGCCAGGCTTTGGCTATGCTTTTAAAGGCTGTTAAGTCGTGAATACAAACCATCTAGTCTTTCAATAATGGGTTGAGAATTTCAACATGAAACATATATGTTTACAGCATAGCACTGCATTGGGGAAGAAATGGGTAAATGGTCCATTTGTAGTAGTTTTGGCATGCATGACCCTTTTGTGATTGGAATGTGTATACTACTACACGGTTTGTAATTGTGTTCATTTTGTGCCCCTACAAGTAGTATCATTGAAAAACAACAGAGAAGAATGCTATTGTGAAGCTGACCTGTGAAATATTGCATCTTTTGTGCAGGTGACGCTAGAAGCAGAGGTCACAAACAAGGGAGCCCTTGCTTTATATGGTCGTCTGGGATTTATAAGGGCGAAGAGGTTGTTTCGGTACTACCTGAATGGAGTTGATGCTTTCCGCCTAAAGCTATTGTTCCCTCGCCCCGAACCACTCTTATCTATAAACAGTAATGAAAGCCATGATCACCTGGATCACCCACAAGGTGTATACTCTGAACATCACCATAATCTTCAGTGAAATTGTGGCTCCTTCAACATTGTACTTTGAGATTTACAGCATTGTCTTAGGTTCAGAATTGTTTATCATGAATGTAACATTTTTGTTCAAAACTTAAGAAACTACACTCCTGCTCTTTCTGCCATATGTTTGATAGTGGAAAGATGTTGCGTTTATGTAGGTAGAATCCCCAAAATAGACTCTCTATTTTTCCAAACCGGCCTTTTTAGTCCATCTAATATAATTTGAGCCTTTTTACTCCTTTTATTTTTTAAATTGGGAATATTGAGTCCCTTATGCTAACGGGGTTAAATTTTCCGTTAAATGATGCTGATGTGGCTTTATAAATTAAAAACATATTTTAAAAATATTTTAAAATTAATTTACAAATAAAAAACTAAACGGGTTCAGATCCGCCAATGATAGCGGATCCAAACCCGTTTAGACTTCATCTCGAAATCCTCCGTACCCGTTTAGTTTTTTTATTTGTAAATTAATTTTAAAATAATTTTAAAATATTTTTTTAATTTATAAAGCCACATCAGCATCATTTAACGGCAAATTTAACCCCGTTAGCATAAGGGACTCAATGTTCCCAATTTAAAAATAAAAGAAGTAAAAATGCTCAAATTATATTAGAAGGACTAAAGAGGCCGGTTTGAAAAAATAGAGGGTCTATTTTGGGGATTCTACCAATACCCGTTTATGTATAACAGGAGTATCTCACGAAAAATTTCTTCCTTTTTTTTTGCAAAATATCTAATTATGCGATTGATCTGCAAAGTTGGCATGTTGCACTCGTTTATACCATGAATGCCAAATATTTACTTGTTTACCTTTCCCATTTTTGTTATAACTTATATCACCTGTTCTGTTACACATTTTTTACAGTAGAAATAAGTGCTGATATGGACACACAAACATAGCAGTGTCGGTCACCATTAGTCATCACAAGAACAATTCCCATCTTTGAAGTGATGAAATCTACTTGAATCCCTGATAATGATTTCCCGCCCGGTGATACTGGAAACTGCTTTTGTAAACCAATGGCAATCACTACAAACACGAAAATGCTTTCTCTAATTGACCACGCACGGTAAACATCGATCATAGAATTGTAGTGATCATTAGTCGGTTTGACCCCATAAACACAGTTCATTGTGTCCAAACACTCTCTCACCTCCAATACTAGCCCTGAATGGCTATATGCTGTCAAAATGCCGATAAATGTAATTGCATTTGGCTTGACACCACAGATTATCATATTCTTGAAAAGCCTCAAGGCTTCCCATGCCTGCCCATGATAAGCACAGCCTGTGAGTAGAGCAGTCCAAGCAACAATATCAGGTTTAGCTATGAGATCAAATGCTCTATGTGCATATTCTAGATCGCTCGATCTTGAGTACATTCTCACCAATGCGCTCTCTCCATAGAGCTCGGAAATAAGCCCTCTCTTAATCGCATCAGCATGTAACTGGGTACCGGAATTAGGATCAGCAAGGGATGCAAAAACTGGAAAAAAGGTTAGCATATATTGACGGATTCATAGACATATGTCTCTTTCTCTCAAACATCTAAACATCTTCAAGCAATCCTCAAACATACTGAAGTGACAATAAGCAGATATTATAGTGCTCCAAGCAACATCATTAGGTTGCGAAATTTTATCAGAGGCAAGACGAGCAAGAACAATATCTCCAAATTTGGCATAGAAGTCCACAATTGGAGGACCAGAAGAAACATCAGAATCCAGTCCTAACTTTACTATGCATGCATGAATTTGCATGCCCACTTTCCTGTCCTCTAACAATGAGCATGCTTTTAATGCAATTGAAAACAAACTGATCCAGTTCACCACCTTCCCTCATCATCCTTTCAAACACAGCCAATGCCTCAACTTGTTTTCTTGCTCTAGTGTAACCAACCATCAAATTAGTGCAAGATGCAGCATCTCTCACTGGCATTCGATAAAAAAGAAGCACGCTACTTTCCAAACAACCACATTCAGCATGCACTCTTATAAGCTCATAATCAATTGAATCATCAGGAACAAGACCAACTCTAATCACATATGAATGCACTTGTTTACAAATCTCAAGCTCCCAAGGACCCGAGCAAGCCTGTAGTAAACTGCCGAAAATCACACGATCGGGGACAAAACCCGCCAATCTCATCTCAGACAAAATATCAATAACCTCCTGAAAAAACCCGAAGTAAGCATAACACAACACCATGATGGCCCAGCTGTACAGGTTTTTATCTGGCATTTTATCAAGCACCTTCCGAGCATCATCAAGGCAAGAGCAATCCATATACATTCGGATAAGGCAGTTGCCAAGAAACCCATCCGGGTTTCTCCCCCCATTGGTCTTGATAACGTGGTTATATAGAAGCCTCCCTATGTTAATAGATTTCCAGAATCCACATGCTTGAAGAAGAGGCTTCAAGAAACGGGATTTGACAGGGACATTGGAGGAGTCCATGAACTAGAGCAAGTCTCTGGCTTCATGGAACCTCTCTTGGTTGGAGAGTGAGAGAAGGTGGAGGCTCTCAAGGAGCCCATTTTGGCTTGGATTGCTTTCAATGGAGGTGGAGGTGGAGGTGGAGGTGGAGGAGGGATTAAGAGAGATCCAAGAAGGGATGCTAGCCGAGGAGAAACATGAAGAGGTTTTATTGAGAAGTTTGGATTTGTTAGAGTTAAGGTTAGGGTTAGGGTTAGGTTTAGGGTTTGATGGCGGGATTGAGAGAGAAGAGGAGGCATCGCCAACAACCAATGAAAGAGTGGAGTTGCGGGCGCAATGTAGTTAACTTTAACGGCCACCCACTTTTATCATCAAATAAATAAATCATTATAACATATATATATATATATATATATATGAAGTAATAATACATGGAAAAATAAAAATAAAAAAAACCCATTTATAATAAAATAAAAAATATATAAACCAACAGTTTTTTGGTGTATTGATACCAGGTCTCTTGGGATATTTATTTTGGGTAAAATTTGAGATTTAACTCAAAATCCTACAAAAAGTGAGAGTATATGAATATATTGAGCTTATTACACATCTATACACATATCTAACTTCGTTTAGAGAGGCGTACTTTTAGATAAATCAATGAGAAGCACCCACTCACAAACAAAGGGAAAAACCCCTGCATAATGGCATTGTGGTCCTCATATAGTAATATTTATTTAGTGAAAGTTTAAACTAATTAATTCATAGAAAAAAAATCTTCCATAAATATTTTTGGAGTCAGATTCCAATTGTATCGGGATCATTCGATCCATAACCGTACTGGATATAAAATCGGAAACATGGTAATAAAAAAACCCTAACCTTGCAATATAAAAGCGTAAATTTGATGAATAAAAAATATATTTAGCAATCAAATAGTATTAGTCCCATTGCTTGATTTTTGGATTTTCATTGCCCAAGTTTGAAATGCGCTTAATGAAATGGTGCCAAAAATTCCCGTTTGTGAGAGTAAACTTATAATCCAATTCTTGTTTTGGCCTAGTAAGAGTGCATAGGTAGACTATTATTGTCTTTGGCTTTTAACTGTATGTAAATTTATCCCATTTGTTAAAAATAAAAATCACCATCATAATAACTAAATAACTATACCGTAATTACCTCACTTTTGATGCAGAAGGTGGAGAATTTGATTGGCCAATATATATATATATATATATATATATATAAAAGCAAAATGCACACTCAAACAACTTGGATCACAATTTATGCAACATACCACAATGAAGCATATTCATAAGCAAATCACATTATACATGTTAAATAAAACATTCTCTATTGTGAATATACTACCATATCCAATTTAGTTTCATTATAAAAAAAATAATGATCACATGTAATTATCACTCATATTTAATAATATAAAATTTACAGAAAATATGAAAAGTGTGTGGAAAAACCATTGATGCTATTTATTAATATTTCCAAAAAGAGAAAAAAATTATCATCAATATATTAATAGTGATAATCATTAGACATAAAAACAGACAAAAACCTTCTATTAATATTAAGCTCATAAAATCTCATCAAACCCCGGTGCGCGTATCTTGAGGTGGAAAGATAATACAACGGCTGTGATTCATTGTTGTGAGTAGTTCAAGGCAACCCAAAGTCAAACCCTAACCCTAATCAAGTCTGAATTACTCGCTTCTCGAAGTAAACGCTGTTAATTCGCGCATTGTTCGAGCTCTTCTTCTCTTTCTTCTTCTTCTTCTTCTTCTTCTTCTTCGAAACGCTAACCCTAACGCTGATTTGTTTCTTCTTTTCCGTTTTTCCATTGATCTGATTTGCCGGTGACTGTGGAGTCGTATTCGACGGAGGTTCGCGGCCAGGAGGATGAGCTTGCAAAAGAAGCGGGACGTCAAGATCGAGGAGTTCAAGCAATGGGTGGAGGTCGACCCAAAGTCTGCCGATAAGACGTGGAGGGTCCTTGAGCATGCCATCCATGAGATTTATAATCATAATGCCAATGGCCTCTCATTTGAGGAGCTCTATAGGTTTGATCTTCAACGAATTCATCCACCCCCACGAAACCTCGCAATGGCGTGCACCCTCGACTTCCGGTACCTCGACGAAGGCCTTGGCGGCCAGAAGAACAAGCGCAAGAGATCGGAATTTTCCAATCCACAATCCAGTGGCAATGATTCCATGGAACTCGACTCCATCTCCGAGCCCCCCGCCGGCTAAACGCGCGGAGCTTCCCTCTCTGTCCGATCCGGAGAAGCCCGCCTTTGGCCGACCTACATTCGATGGTGTTCGATGGTGTCGTTTCTGGAAAGGTCTCCGGCCGAAAGTGGAAGCAGGTTCGGACTCAGCGCGCCTCCGCTGCCAAGGTCTCCCGCCATGGGAAAACGGTGGAGCTCCGCGCGAAGGAGAAGGAGATGAAGAGAGCGTATAAGGAGAGGATGAACGAGCTCAAGGAGGAGATCCGGCTGAACAAGGTGGAGAAGCGAAAGAAGAGAGAGGAAAGAGAGAAGAAGAAGCAGGAGAACATTTTAAGGACGGGGACGAAGCTTCAGAAGATCACCAACCCTAAAACGCTGAAGAAGATAGCGAAATCCAAACAGAAGAAGCTATTGAAGGTTGTGCCTGATGAGATCCTTGATAAGAATGCCAACAAGAAGAAGAACAATGCCTAAAATTTCCAGCTTTTTTTTTCCTCAGGTGAATCTTATGACCATTTTATTATCTTTTTGTTTTTGATTTTGTATGTTTCTGGATTTAGATGCCAAAGCTGTCAGCTTTTCTGGGAATTTTGAGATAGACATACGAGCTTTTATGAAGATCTTGAATAATCGTGGGTTATATCCAATTCATAGAGATATATAACTTGTTAAATTTTGTGATTTATAAGGTATTGGATTGTTTTTGATTGTGTATGCTTATGCTTTTGATGCATTTGTGGTTTGAAGTTTTTCTGGGATGCAATGAATCTTTAATTATTTCGCAGGTAAGTCTGTAAATCTGACAGGGAAGGAAGTTGTGTTCTTTTTGTTTTGTTGAATGTGTAGATTGATACTAAAGTAAGCGAAAGCGAATCAGTTAATAGAATGATATCGGTATCCCTCTTTTGGTTTCATTGGCATTCTCTGAATGCAAATCAATTAATTGTGAAACAGAGAAAGTAATTGTGTTCTTTGTGTTTGCTTGAATGTGTGAATGATAAAAAAAAAAAAAAACAAATGGGAGCAAATAGAGCAATAGGTGCTCTTTTGATTTTGTCAACTTTATCTGAATGGAAAGGAATGAGAAATGAAGCAAAGAAGGAAATTCAGTTCCTCATGTTTGGTCGAATGTGTAGAATACTGTGAAAATAACAGAGTAAATCGTATGGTAGAAGTATCATTCTTTTGAATTATCAAAGATGAATGCATTGGCCAGATTCGATTACATTGCAATGATGATTATCAAAGATGGCACCAACTTGGTACAACTATTGATGTTGCAGTTAATCTGGCACAAAAATATGGTGTTTGTAGAGGTATATATTGAATGGCCCTCTTCTTTCTTCACCACATAATTTTGTTCCCATTTCATCGAGTTTAATCAGATGATCTTGCTGTAACATTTGTCATACAAGTGCACTTGTGTATATAATTTTTAGAGCCTCGCTGATAATGAGATTGTTCTTTTTTCTTTTTAATTTTAGCTTTAAGTTCAAATGAATAGTCTATCAGTAATGTTTGTGATACAAGTGTACTTGTGTTTATAACCTTTATACATTTATTTCAGAGAGTTGCCGAGTCTGAGATTGTTCTTACTTTTCAAATTTAGCTTACAAATAAATACAAACCACCTTGCAGTGAAGTTCGTCATGCTGTTTCATTTTATTTTTAACTTTGCTTCCAATTAATGCTTTCTTCTTCTGTGTCATTTTTCTAATAATTTTCTGAGTCTCATCTCAGTTAAGATTTTTGTCAATATAAGACTGAATTGTGTGATTAATGGGCACTATAACATGGCGAATGTTGGTGAAAGAACAGGAATTCATCGGAGTGTTACTGAGCTGCTGATTTGCATTTTGGTATGAGTTTCATGGTATTATGTACAATGTCTAAAACCGAAGTTTAGAGGATGTGGGTGTTTTTATGCGCATCTCTTTTCATGTTAACAAGAGGATGTATTGATTAGGTTTTGGCTGATATCTTTAACTATTAAGTAGTTTTAATTTGGTGGTAAGTTTGTATTCTATCTGAGTGCAAAACGGAATTCATGTTTTTTTTAAGTTTTAATGGCATTTTTAAAGCTTAAAGGACTTCATATTTTATAAGAAGAGTGTTATAAACGTTTGTTTTTATACTAAATTACAATTAGGGGCCGTTTGGGTCCCGGATTGGGAATGGAAAGGAGTGAGGGAGTAATGGAAATAAAGGGAGTGGAGGAGGATTGGGAATGAAAGATGTGTTTGGTTGGTAAGGTATAAGAGGGTAGTTCCTTGGGAATGGGAAAAGTAAAAGAAAAAAATGAAGTAACTTGACTTTTATACCTTTGAAACAAGTAAATAATATTTTATATAAAATAAAATGTTAAGTTAAATAACGACTATTTTTAATTATAAAATATTTTGAATATCATTATTTTTAATTTTATAATTAAATATTTGAATTAAATATTTTCACTTTTAATTATTATTTATTATTAAAAATATCTATTTAATTATTATTTGATTTATATTATTATTTTAATTATTATTTTTTATTATTTGAATAAAATTATTATTTTAATTGTCAGTTGTTATTATTTTACTTTAATTATTATTTATTATTAAAATTATCGATTTAATTATTATTTGATTTATATTATTATTTTAATTATTAATTATTATTATTTGAATAAAATTATTATTTTAATTGTTAGTTATTATTATTTTATTTTAATTATTATTAATTATTAAAATTATCTATTTAATTATTATTTGAGTTATATTATTATTTGAATAAAATTATTATTTTAATTGTTAGTTGTTATTATTTTACTTTAATTATTATTTATTATTAAAATTATCGATTTAATTATTATTTTAATTATTAATTATTATTATTTGAATAAAAATTACTATTTTAATGGCTAGTTGTTATTATTTTATTTTAATTATTATTTATTATTAAAATTATCGATTTAATTATTATTTGATTTATATTATGATTTTAATTATTAATTATTAATATTTGAATAAAATTGTTATTTTAATTGTTAGTTATTATTATCTATTTAATTATTATTTAGTATTAAAATTATATATTTAATTATTATGTTAATTAATTATAGTTTACTTATTAAATATGGGGCAAATTTGTAATTCACCCTCAAGGAGTGGAGGAGGAATGAGCAATCCTCCCAATTTTGGGAGGATTGCCACTCCCCACTCAATCCCCTCTCATCCCCCTCCCAAACCTCTCTCACTCCCATTGATGATTATCCAAACAAAGGAGTGGAATGGGAGAGTAATGACTCCCATTCCACTCCTTACAAACAAACACCCCCTTAGAATCTTTCCTTGGGATATTTTGAATTGGGTTTGTATATATATAGAGAGAGGGAGAGAGAGATAAGCTTATAGGTCTCCATATTTTATAAGAAAGGCGTATTATAAACATTTGTTTTATTCTAAATTACAATTGGAATCTTTCCTTGGGATATTTTGAATTTGTGGACCCCTGTTTTTTAGCACCATCTATCTCTTGTTTGGATTGGCTTATATAAAAAAATGTTTTTTTTTAAATTTTGGTGAAGCACTTTTTAAAAAAGTGATTTTCGTTAAAGACTTTTTCGTATTTTATGTTTGGATAGGTTAATGTAGAAATGCTTTTATATATGTCAATTTGTTTGGATGTGGATTTGTAAAAGCACCTTTGGAGGTGGCAAATGACTAAAATGGACATTCATTAACTTTACATTCAATTACCATTATATATTTATATTAATAATGATAATAATAATGATTATGATTATAATTACAATTATAACTATAATTATAATATTAATATTAATTATATAATAATTAATATTATTATAGTAATTACGTAATAATTGTTATTATCGTTGTCATTAAGATATTAATGTTTAAAAATATAATTACAATTATAAGTATAATTATAATATTAATATTAAGGGAAAATTACTGTTCACCCCTCGGGAATTTCAAAACTGGCCAAAAACCCCCTCCTATTTTTGCACACCCCGGACAGCCCCTCCGTTATAGTTTGGTTCCCTTCTACCCCCCGTCCGTCACATGAAATGGGTCCGTGTTACGAAAATCCATTTTTGCCCCTGCAAATGGTGGGAAAAAAACCCGCCCGATCACATCATGTCATGTCTGGCTTTTATGCATACATATGTGAGTTTTTTCCCCCTTTATGGTTTCTTGTTCGCTTAGAGAGCTTAGAAGGCGAATTACATAATTTTGTTCTTGTTCTCCTTTACCTTCTGCTAAGTCGATAATATGGACAGTTTTTGTGCCATTGCTAGATACAACGGGGAGGGACGAGTGCTGACATTCACCGCGTCAACTGAATGGGCGTCAGTGTTAGGTGAGATTTGTGAGCGCTGGGGTCTCGATGTTTGTCGCGCCAGGGTGAAGTTCATCACACCCGATGGACATAATACGGTTTGCCCAATAGATAACGAGGTGGACTTCCAGCGCATGTGTCATGTGTTCTCCATCCTCAAAGGCGGTGTAGTCGATATGGTTGTCGAGACGGATGACGTGCCACGGCAGCCTTTCTGAAAACGAGTTATTGTCGTGGTAATGCGTTGCTCTAAAACAATTATGCAGTTGTATGTCAGTTAGTGTTTAACACTACCATTATCTGTATTAAAGAATGAATTATCCGTTTAAATTGGGAGTCTCCGATTAATTTTATCATGTTTCTGCGGAAACTATCATACACCGTTTGCATTATTACATCTATGTTTAACTATGCCTGTTAACGTGTAACTATTAAGTTAGGCGTTTAAATAAGTGGACTTTATGCTTAAATTCTGATCGTTTGCGTTTGAACTGAAGTGCTGGCAGGAATTCGGAATCTGGGAGCGCTTCTGTCCCACCACATGGCGACCCGGATGGTGTCGCATGCCTGCCATCGTCGTTAGATCGACATGAAGTGTTGTCGTTGGACGTCGGACAACGTTTTGATGGCGTTGAACATTTCCGAGATACACTTCGCAATTTTGCTATCAGTCGGAATTTTGATTTCAAATTCGTGAAGAACGAAAAATACCGGGTCACTGTGGAATGCGCGGCCGGTGGATGTCAATGGCGCGTTCACGCATCAAAGGAATATAATAGAACTACCTTCAGAATCAAGACAACGGACCCGACGCACACCTGCGGTGGTGGAATTGGGTCGGGGTCACACCCGAAAGCGTCCAAAAAATGGGTCAGCGCACGAGTGATTCAGAAGCTGAAGGACCGGCCCTTGTACAAGGCCATCGACATTCAGAAGGACATGTTGCGGGAGCATGGTGTCCACATTCCATACAAGCAGGCTTGGCTGGGAAAAGAGCATGCCGGGTGATCCTCGACGGCAGCGACATCTCCAGCTACGATCTGTTGCTTTGGTACGTCCATAAGGTGGCTGAGACAAACCCCGGCAGCGTCGCGTTTGTGGAAAGAGACGGTGAGCGTTTTAAACGTGCGTTCTTCTCTTTCAGCGCGTGCATTTTGGGGTTCAAGCGGGCATGCAGGCCGGCTCTTGTTTGTGGATGGTACTCACCTCTTCGGAAAGTATCGGGGTACTCTCTTGGGTGCCACAGGGAAGGATGGGAACAATGGCTTCTTCCACGTCGCCTTCGCTATTGTCGACAACGAGACCGACGCCAATTGGACGTGGTTCATTTCCAAGTTAGGTGATGCTTTATACGACGAAGGAGACTACCAAGAGACAATTACATTCGTTTCGGATAGGTCAAAGGGCCTTGTGAACGCTGTTGCGAGAGTTTTCCCTTCATCCCCGCACGCGTACGCCTTCGGCACTTGGAGGCCAATTTTATGAAAGCCAATGGCGGACTTGGGAAGGCATTGAGGGAGGAGTGCTTGGTCCATATGCTTTCGTATCGCGTGGGCAACGACGGCTAAAGAATTCGATGACACCGTCAATGAAGCTGCGGGCCGTATCGCCCGAAGCGTTTCAGTGGTTGATTGACAAATCCGATATGTCACACTCGGTCGAATTATCTCGTTCAAAGGTGACCGATGGGGCGAGATGTATTCGAATGTAGCCGAGTCGTTCAATGCGTGGATCAAAGAAGCTCGACACCTACCGGTGACGAAAATGGTCGACGCTATAAGGTACTCGAAGGTTAAATACATGTAACGCTTAAGCTTACCCGTTACACTTTAATGTTCGTTATCGGTGTTTAACATGCACCGTCCGCGAGTTTGATATCGTCGTCGGTGTTTAACATTCACATTAACCCTTTAGTCCGGTAGAATCCTCGTGTAAGATAACAAATGTTAATATCATTGTCTCGGTTTAAATAGCGTCGTATATGTTTTTCTTCTTCGATCTTTAGTTTATTACTGTTCTGTTTACTCCGATGTAGTGGTGTTTAAATATTCGTATATTCGCGTAAATTTCTTTAAGATTTCCGATATTCGTTGTGCAGGTACAAGCTAATGCGCATGTTATGCACTCGCCGTGAGCAAGCGAACAAATGGGATACTTTCTTATGCCCGGACATACGTTCAAAGGTTGAGACGCTTGTGCAGGATAGCCGAAGTCTTCACGTTGCTCGCTGTCTCGCTGATCGTTACGAAGTGATTGACAAGTGCAGTAACTCTGTAGACCTTGCTAGTAGAACTTGCTCATGTCGCGAGATGGCAAGTTTATGGCATCCCGTGCAAACACGCTTGCGCTGCGATATTGGTGACGGACAGCAATGTTCATCGTTTTATTAGCGATCACTTCACCGTCGACACTTACAAGTTGGCGTATAAGGAAGCTATATTTCCCATACCCGACAATGAGAGGCCCACGGACAACAATCGAGATCTGCTTTTGCGGCCGCCTGTGACGAGAAGGCAACCTGGTCGTCCTAGACGAAGGAGGATCGAGTCGCAAGCGTTTGATGTCCGCGAGTTACATTGCAGCCGCTGCCACGCGTCCGGTCACAATCGTAGAACTTGCAATGAAAGTGTCGCCGATTAGGCTTCGTAAAAGGATAATCTTTAAGGAGCACACATTTATTTCGTTATGACGCCCTGATATTTAAACATAGAATAAACGAATTTCGTTGTACGCACTGAAGTTTTAATTGAATAAACCTAATGTTAAATGGTGACACATTTAAAGAGTCACACACAAATTGAAGCGTACGCAGTGAATGTTAAACGGGAAATATCGGTAATAAACGGTGACCAATAACGCTAAACGAGGCACATCGCTTGTTGTCATTCTTTTGTATTTGAACTTCCGGAAGGAATGTCAGATAGTGACGCATAAACAGAGACGTCATATTTAAACAGATACGGCGGCGAGTTTTACACATCTTCGGCGGATTGGTGTTTAACGGAGACGTTGTATGGTAACACAAATTGAAGCGTACGCAGTGATTGTTAAACGGGAAATATCGGTAATAACCGGTAACCAATAACGCTAAACATGCACATCGCTTGTTGTCATTATTTTGTATTTGAACTTCCGGAAGGAATGTAATATAGTGACGCATAAACAGAGACGTCATATTTAAACAGATACGGCGGCGAGTTTTACACATCTTCGGCGGATTGGTGTTTAACGGAGACGTTGTATGGTAACACAAATTGAAGCGTACGCAGTGATTGTTAAACGGGAAATATCGGTAATAACCGGTAACCAATAACGCTAAACATGCACATCGCTTGTTGTCATTATTTTGTATTTGAACTTCCGGAAGGAATGTAATATAGTGACGCATAAACAGAGACGTCATATTTAAACAGATACGGCGGCGAGTTTTACACATCTTCGGCGGATTGGTGTTTAACGGAGACGTTGTATGGTAACACAAATTGAAGCGTACGCAGTGATTGTTAAACGGGAAATATCGGTAATAAACGGTAACCAATAACGCTAAACATGCACATCGCTTGTTGTCATTATTTTGTATTTGAACTTCCGGAATGTAAGATAGTCCGAATTAATGACACGGGAATTTGATACGGCGGTGAAATCCCAAGTACGAATGCTAATTCATTACCATCTATTTCCCAATTACATTTGAATTCAAAATCCACACGTAAGCATCAATGCACGGAGTACGTTAGGCGAACTTGCGACCCCTAAACTTCTATTTAAACAATAAACGGTAATCAAAGGCACATTCACATATTACACACAGAGAAAGAAGTATGTACAAGTCCCTCCTCAACGAGCTCTGCCAGAGAACCCGTAGGCCGTCGCCGGAGTACTCAACCGTTAGGGAGGGCCCCGACCACATCCCCGCCTTCTTGGGCACGGTGTCGGTTGATGGGACCACTTACTACAGCCCTTACCCCGCGAAAACATCGAAGGACGCCCAGAACACTGCGGCCGAGGTGGCGTACAATGACCTCCGTATTCCATACCCTGGGAGGATGAATACGCGTCCCGCTGCTACCGCCGATCGACTATGTGGAGGTAAGTCATACCGTAAGACTTCTGCGTCCATGTTACGGGAAATTTATTTATTTTCTAAATTGTTAAAAGCCTTCATTGCAGGGCCTCGCACCGCAACGCCTTCAGATGCAGCGCCTTCACTCAACCGCGAGCACTCCAACGGCGAAGAGTTGGAGTGCTTTCGGAGGACATGCTCGTCGAGCTTGCGGAGAAGGAAGTCGTCCTCTCCGAAAAACTCGACCGACTAAGAACCCGCACGGCCCAAGTGAAGAAGCTCATCCAGGGACTGAAGGGGATATGATAATGTTTTTTCAGTTTTTAGATGTATAAATTAGTATCCCTACGCTGGGTGTAATAGAACTCCGTTTCATCTAAAAATTTTGTCAAGAAAAGAAATTTGTTCCCCTGTTACGTTTTGATCTTTACACCGATACGTGTATATTTCAACATCGGCACTACATTATAAACGTCGACGCCTGTAAAAGGGTGGGCCACAATATTTGAAAAGCGAGAGTGTTTGTAAATAGCGAGAATAGTTTTCACACAGAGTCCTCGATGTGTGAGGAAGACAATTCAAACATAAACATGGAATGTTAAGTGAAGACGCACGCTAATAAGCGGTGTCATGCAATATTCAACGGGGAGAACCCTCGTTCTCGTTCGTCTATAGTTAACCGCAGATATCGATAGTTAAACGGTAAAGTGTAAGGGTAAGTGATGACGGTTATTTTTAAACAATGATGGCGAGTTTCATAGATTAAATACCTCATTGATGTTTACAAAATAGGTTCAAAACCAGAAAATTTGCATTGGAAAATCTTTGAAACGTCGCATGCATAAATGGAGTTGAATTTAGGCTAGTTACGGTATAACGTAATCAACTAAACTATGCAATGTGAATTTATTATTAATTACTCCAATTTAATGTGGAAATGGGAGTCGGTAAAGCGTGAACGTAACCGATGCCATTTACTATATTCCATTTATTTCACCGAAAACCAATGCCTTTTTTTACAAATAGTTATGATTGTATGTAAGCATCAAGCGAAAACAACATACGACGCAGATATTATCCACATCCCACAACAATGTTTAAGTCACGTCTAGCGAGACTTTTGCCGGATGACACGCCGGCCCTCGCCGGAGTACACCACTCTCCGTGAAGGCCCCGACACCAACCCCGTCTTCCCGGCCACGGTGACGGTCGACGGGACCCCTTTCTCCGGTTCTTCATCTGCGGAAAGCGCCGAGGAGGCGCGAGAACATTGCTTCGCCGAGGTGGCGTTCAAGCGGCTTGTGCCCTTCGGGCGGCGTGGAGATTACCAAGGCCCCGGTTGCCGACGATGACGTATCGCGACGAGGTAATGCATACCGTAAGACTTGTCGGTTGAGTGTAAAAACAAAAAAAGAGCCACCTCCCATACGTAAACCTTCAACTCTTCATTGCGGGGCCTTCACGAGCCGTCGGGGATTACACCGGTGGTGAAGAGTTGGATTGGGTTTTCGAACACCGGTCCGTGCACTAAACGCAAAACTTGAAGGAATAAAAGATCGAAAGGCACGTGTGGAAAAGCTGCTCCAAGATTTGAATGACAACAAAAGGGGGAGTGAGATTATGTTCGAGTTAATGTCGTGTGTAAATTGCGCCATCTAAATGGAGTTCTCTATATTTAAACGGCAGTCGTCTCGAATCCAAACGTAGTCATTAATATTTAAACAGATTAATCTATATTTAAACATACAAACCTAAACGGTCATTTTTATTACTCACGGCGTGAGTCATTAGCCAATATTAATTACTTTCACCATTAATTATGAAAACTAAAATCGGTCGCACATCTATTTGAAATTCATGTAATTTCCGTTGCGAGAAGCGTAAGTTGCGGATATTTGTGAAGCAATTATTGTCACATCGAATCGAATAGCAAACGGAGACTCCTATAATTATAAGGGAACTCTAAAGAGTGAACATCACGAACTATAATTGAACAGAGCCAACGAATTTTAAACGGATAGCAAATCATTTTGGCGAGCCTTTATATTTGAAAGTTAACACCGATTGCTAACCGGATACTATTACCTTTAGCGCACAACTAATATGTTTATGTTAGGATGATGAATTACATGATAATGAATTACGCAAACTTATTTTATTGTCAATGACTGATATGTCACAATAACGCCATGACATTTTTTTTACCGCAACGTTAAACGTTAACAATAGCGACAAGTTAAACGACGGATTCGAAAGTTAAACGTTATTCTTAATGTGAATGTTAAGTCTTAAAGTTAAACAGATACGTAAACGGGGGATATACATTTCGAGTAATGCATGCATTCGACGAAGTGTTGTGAGATACCATTGGGAAAGTGTGCATTGGTTAACCCGCCGGTGGACGTTCATCGTTATCCGTTACGATTAAATTCGCTGTTTTGGAATTCAAACGTCGAATAGTTATTGGCATCGGACTCGAGAAATAGTGCAAACGTCCGTTGAATACATTTGTATTTAAAGAAGAATCGGAAACAAGAAACGCACCCGGATATTACTCGCAGATCTAGCGGTATGTATGTGCCAATTCTCAACGCGTACGCCGTAAGACGCACCGCTCCACGCCGGCGTACTCCACAACCGGGGAAGGCTCCCCGGGCGCCTCCGCTTTCGTGGCAACGGTCACGGTGGATGGGACCACGTTTTCCAGCCGCAGAACCGAGAGAGAAGTAAGAGGCGGCCCGTAACGTTGCTTGCCCGGTGGCGTTCTACGAGCTATGTCCCGCGCAGCTCGGGACGAGCGGTGCGTCCCCGCCGATGTCTATGCGTCTTTAAAAATATTTATCTAAATCGTTCATATCTTCTTTGCGGGGGCGATGACCTATCCCCGGGAGCGGTTCCTCGAAGATTTGGTCGGGGATTTGACGGAAAAACGGCATCTCTCTCCGCGAAGTCGAGCGAGTGGTATCCCATAAGAGGGATGTGGAGAGGCTGCTCCGGTACGCGAAAATGTATAAAACGGAATGACGGTTTTTGACCCGCTTAGTGTAGTTTTCATCCATCAAATAAGAACTTTTTGCTTAGTGTGATATTTTAACTTCGTTCTTACTCTCTCGAAATGTTAACCGTTGCGGACGCATGTTAAAATGTGCCACGCATGAATTTTAAATGGAGAACAATGTTCCTTAAGCAAATTCTAACCATTCGTGCGCATGACAACAACGTTTAAATCGTAATATTCAACGGGAACGGTGATATTAAACCGATAACGGCGAATGATAAACACAGATTGCCTTCTTGGCCTGATAATTATAAATTTTAAACGGTTACAACAACACGTAATTGGTGACACACTGAAAAAAATAAAAATTCCGTACTTGAGGACCCATTGCGCGGTTCATGAAGACAATTAAAAAGTTACATATAATAGGGACTCTCACCTTTAAAAACAAACAGCGCAAGTAGAATAGGGCCTCACCCGTCGAAGAACAACCTCCATATTAAACAGGGACTGTAATATTAAACATGTAACGACAAAAGCTAAACAGAGAATACCTTGTTTAATTGATAGCTCGCATTTTAAACGAAGACAACAACACGTAATGGGTGACATACATTGAGAAAAGAATTCCCTCGCGTACGGACCCATAGCGCAGTTGATGGAGACATTTAAAAAGTTATGTATAATAGGGTCGCTCACCTTTAAAAGCGGACAACGGAAGTAGATTACGGTCTCTTTCATTTAACAACGGCCTCCATGTTTTAAACAGGGGACATAGGGAGTTAAACGTTTACCACTAATATCTAAACAAGGAGTATGTGATCAACCCGTTCCCCCCGGTGTTAAACGGTAACGGTGTATATTGCACGGAGATCCGTATTGTTAATGTGTAACACAATGTTTTAATAGTGACAGGCGTCATTTTTTTACGAAGTACTTAATTTTATAAAGCAAAGAACGACCCTCAATCGGTACCATGGAATTTTAAGCAAAAAATGATTGAATATGAAAGAATAACGAACATTATTAGATGTACATTGAAATTTCTGCCATGTCGTTGGCAAAGCATGAATTGAATCAATTGAAATGAATTTCGAGAAAACTGTTTTACTTCCCCACAACTGGACCCTACCCGCGTTGCTTGATGCCGGATGCTCGTCCTTCCTTAAGTATGTGGGCGGCGTACTTCAATCGCAGATAGGGGACGTCCGTGTGCGCTATCCGCAGCTTCTCACCGCGGAGCAATTGCTCGATAAACCGCATCACGTAGACGGCGCAGTCAGCGGTGCCTTTCTTTTGACGCGGTGTGTCGTCATCGTGAACAAGCGGGTACTCGTGCCGTCGCCGTCGTGCCGTACTCCATTTCGAGACAGGTGTCGAATAGTTCCCGCCTGTCGCATTATACAAACCGATGTTAGAATAGAAAGCATCTATGTCACTCTGATAATCGAAATCTATATCGCAGAGAGCTTACCATTGCTACCGCGTCTCTGTTGTACTCTTCACTTGGGCATGAGGTGTAATGCCTGTACTCTTTCTTGTTATTGTCGAGCACCACGACATGGAAGTGGCCATTCAAGATTATGGGAAGGATGATGATGTCAACGTCATTGACGACCTTGGTGGCATCTCCGATCATAGCCAAAGTCGTCTCATGTGCGTCTTCCACCTTCGACATAAACAACGCCGGTGGTCGAGTGATGGAGGCGCGCTTCTTATGAGGATATGGCTTTCTAGTGTGTGTGTCTTGTACGATGCACACGAAGGCGTCCAACACATCATCTGTCACCATCTCTTTCCCGTCGATCGAACGAATAGGTTGGCCCGGGTGGTGCCGACATAATCATTCCTCCCGCACGACGGAACTGCGGTTAAACGGCAACACATGCGATTGATTAATAACACGTAGACGTTAAGTGGAAAGAACACATACGTAAATGATAATGGATAGGGGTAAACAGTAATATCGTTAGTTAAACGATATATTACTATGTCATATGGTAACGACTGTAATTAAACGGAAACGCAACAACGTAAATGGGATGATCTCTATATAAACATTTACATCTACACTATCATACTTACTCGTCCATGGGGAAGTTGAGGAAAATCTTGATCAGCTCCTTCTCGAATACGTCGAGGCGCGATTGACCAGCGTATTTTTTCTTCGCCGGAACGAAGTCTTTCCGCACTTCTTCATACCGCTGGTTGGCGAAGGTGACCGATTTCTTTTTTTTCTCGGCGACGTTCCCTTCGCCCCCGGCAATGCCTTTATTGAGATCATCCGTAGATGCTTCTTCTTTGTTGCGGGGATCGCGCCCACACTGGATGTGGCAATGTGGGTCGGCCGTTCCTCCGTGGGAAGGAGCTCCTCCACAATAGAGGCAACGGTCTTCTCAACCGCGGCCAAGGCAGTCTCATCAAGGGGAAGCACACCCTCGGGTGGTTCTTCATCTTCAAAATTAGTGGCCACCACCCACGGATGCGCCGTTGTCGGCCGCTGCCGGCTCCACCGCGACGGGGATTTCGGAGTCTTCCGCAGACGCGGCATTGCCAACGGGGTCTACAATCTCCGCCACCGGGGCGGTGAAGTCATCAACCGCAACGGTCTCAACAACCGCATCGCCCGCCGGTGGTGCCGCCATTATTTCATCCTCGGCCGGTGGTGGACACACGGGCGGTATACTTCTCGTCGCCTTTTGTGCAAGCCTCTTCATACGTGGCCTCGTCATACGTGGCCGTCTTGGAATGGCCTTCACGACGAAGTCGTCGTCCTCAATTTCCAACGGCTCATCCGTCCCGGCGGAGTCACGTATTTGTCCCGACGGTGCGGCCCTTTCAAACGAATCAAACCTTGCCTCCAATGCCTCAACCCGAGCGACAACTGGGGGAAAGCGTTCATCATCACCTCGGCATGCATGCATAAAGGATGTAGTCACGTCGTCGGCCGATGACGTCGGTTGGGCTGCCGCGGTCGGGGGACTCGGGGATCCGGGTGACTCCCGTTGTCGCGGCCGGTGCGGGCGTTGACAATTGGCGGGGTAGGTGAGGGCCTATCCGACGCCGAGGGTTGCGTGTTGGGCTGGAAGGGGGGGAACCACGTCGGCGCGAACGGGCGGAAGGGGCCGGCATCTCCGCTTGGCGTCGTGCAAGTGGTTCCCGCGCAACAAGCATCCATCCGCCAATTGGCCCCAACAAAAGTCTCCTCCACAGCATTCGCCGGGACCAGCTCGGGAAACTAACATATATAAAGAAAACAATCTCGGACAAATCATTCAATTTGATCCAAAACAAACGTATTTAAACATTTGACATATATACGTAAACGCTATGGCACACATTTAAACGGAGTATAACAAGGTTAAGCGAAGACACCAAGCGTTAAACACAAACTACATTTCCTACACGGATAAGCCTATCGTTATACATTAACTCGCTCTTTGTGAACACATTAACACCGATTTATTACCTGTTTTCCTTCGAGAGCCGACCAACTCGTTTCTATCGTCGCGTGCTTCCGGTAAGTACTTTCGCAATAGCACAAAGCACCCTTGGGGTCTTGCCGAAACGGGCTTTCTTGCCGGTTCCGGTCACCTCGTAAAACCGGATGGTCGCCGCGATCGAGCAACCCTTAATGTACCCCGTGTTTACCTTCCCCCTCGCATCCGGCTTGCACTCGAGCGGCAGCTTGTGGAACGTCCTCCATAAGCCATTTGTGCGTCGCCCGCGCCCATGCGTACCGCCCCCATGCCGGGTAGATCGTCGACATAATCAACGATCCAAGTGGGCACCGAGCATGAGGTATTCGGGAAGAGGATTGTCCCCATGAGGTACGCCATCAAGAGTTTCACAAAATCCTCCTCTCCCCCCTCTCGTCCAACAAGACGCTCAAGAGTGCGCCTAATGGCGTCCCCGTGTCTGTCGAAGCTTTTCGAAAAATATCTCCCTTCGAAAGCCGACGGTGTCTTCTTCTTCTTAAACGGGACCGCGTCTCCGTCGCAGCGCAGACCCATAACGAGAGCCACATCCTCGGGCTCGAAGCCGAGCGAGGCTCGCCCGATCCCGAATTTATTGGTGCGGCCATCGTACCTCGCGTAAGCGAATCGAGAAGGGCCCTCTCTTGGAATACGGCTTCCACCTCGGTGAATGCCGCAAACGGTGTCCTTTGGATGATCTCCCAATGTCGAGAGGTCATGTGGACTTTCAATTCGGCCAAGGTCTCCACCACCGGTGTCAAGTAGCATCTCCCGTTGACTAGGTTTACCGCCATAATCACAACACTCGCAAAAATGACAACACTTGTTAAACAGATACATCAAACGCTACACAGAGACAAATGTTTTACACGAAAAGCTCAATACTTAAACAGAGAGATGCACCGTTAAACGGAGACAAACTCTTTTAAACACGAACTCATTTCATTACACTGAAATCTCTTTTACAAACTGCAACCATATCAAATGGAAGGGGAAACGCACATTGTAAGCATTACACAAACAACAACAACCGATATCTCTTTCAATGACCGTGGGCACAGCCGAAACCCCTAACCCAAAACCCTAACCCTAAACCCTAAACCCTAAACCCTAGAAACCCCAGCCGAGAAATTCCCCCGCACACTAGAACCACGCAAAACAAAACCGACGAATATCTCTCGTGTAAAGCAGTACTTCATATAAAAGCCTTGCTTTAGACACGGCTTCGCCATACCTTGAGCCGCAAACCGATGGAAGTGCGGGATACTTGCGCACGGTGGACTGAGGTTACGAGAGGATGTCGAAGCCGAGAGAGCTTCGGAGAGGGAAAAGCTGAAGAAAGTTAAGCAAAGAAGAAAAACGAACACTTGCTCTCGCCTCTCTTGGGATTCCCATTACGAAAAACCCTCCACTTCCTCTCTAACCGGCTTAATGATTGCACCACGATTTCCCATGCAAGGTAGGGGCAATTCCGTCAGTGAATTTGAAAAGTAACTCCGTTAACCACCGTTTCATACTTTGGGGGTTTGAAAATCATTGTCTTTAAAAGGAAGGGGTTTTTATGGATTTGGAAATTAACGGGGTGTTTTTGGCCATTTCCCAAACTATGGGGGTGTTTTTCGCCATTACCAGTAATATTAATTATATAATAATAATAATAATAATAATTATAGTAATCACGTAATAATTATTATGTTGTCATTAAGTTATTAATGTTTACAAATAATTATAATATTAATTATATAATAATGAGGGAAATGTAATGAAGGAAATGAATTATTTGTGAGGGTAATTTGGGTAATTTGGTAATTCCAAAACAGCTTCTCAGAAGTGCTTTTCTGAGAAGCACTTATGAGGCAGCTTCTTAAAAAAAGCTGTATTTCAGCTTTTTTTCACAGCTTCTGTTTCTGCCTAAAAGCCCAAACAAACATGTTTTTTAAAACCCAGAAGTGCTTAACTTATAAAAAAGCACTTCTGGGCTAAAAATAAGCTCATCCAAACAACCCCTCAACATTTTTGGGTTTTAAAAAACATGTTTATTTGGGCTTTTGGGCAAAACCTGATTTCAGCTTTTTTTTCAAAGCTACCCCAGAGGTGCTTCTCATAATACACTTCTGAGAAGTTGTTTTGGGGTTGTGAAATTAATAAAGTAACCCTCACAAACAATCAATTTTTCTCAATTGTATAATAATAATAATTATATTCGGGTTAATGACAACGATAATAATAATAATTATAATTATAATTGTAATTATAATTATAATACATTAAGTCATTATTATTATCATAACAGTAGTCATTATCATTATTAATATCAATATATAATAGTAACCGAAAAATCAATGAATGCCCATTTTAGTAATTTACTACCTCCAAAAGTGCTTTTACAAATTCACATCCAAACAACTTCATACATATAAAAGCACTTCTGCATTAACTTATCCAAACATAAAATACAAAAAATCACTTAACTTACTCTGAAAAGCACATCTTTTAAAAGTGTTTCTACATAATTTAAAAAAAAAACACTTCTGTTAAAAGCCAATCCAAACAAGGCCCATATCTAAAGTCCTTTGTTCACTATTTATTTGTAAGCTAAATTCAAACACATCTTTAATGTTTTGCAAATACACACCTACTTTATATATTACGCTTACATTACAACCAATAAGTTTTTAAGATCTCTATTACTAAAAAAACCTTCTCCTGAGAAATATATGTAAAACACAACAACTATCTAGGTTTTGATCATCATCTAGCATATCCATTACCTTTCAATAATATTTTTATTTATAGTTGATTGTATCACAATATCATTATATAATTTTAATTTTTTTTTGTTTTCTTTTATCTTTGTTTTTCAGATCATATAAAATATAAAAACACCTCCTTCAAATTAATAAATATCTATTTATCAATAAATTATCAATAAATAAATAACTTTTATAAATTAATAATTTTTCTTTGTCCTAACAATATTGTTTTATAGAGGTTTTACTTTAATTTTCTTTCAACAAGAACCACATATATATGCATATAAATCATAATTAATTAATTTTTGCCCATTATATGGCCTTAACAATTATTCAGATCGAACTCGAGAATTTTCCCTTCCTCAAATTATTATTATAATTTTATTGAGCTCTAAAATGGAACAGTTGAATATGAGGCCCAAACTCAATTTTGAGATAAGTTTTGATGTACAACAATGAAAACAATAAGAAAATATTAGTAGTACAAACAAAATAAATAATCAAGCTTGCAACAAAAAGAGACTCATATCTTAACTCTTTCATTTAAATTCCATGCTACCAAATCTTACTATAAAAACATCTTCAACAATATTTTGCCATAATTCTAAGCTTCTAAATTCTCATTTATAAAACAATAAAACTAATGCATTTATAAGGAAATTCTATCATACTAAAGCACAATTGTGATTCTAACCCAAAGAGCTCTTGTTTATCTACCTCATAACAGCCAATCTTGAGTAAAACATCCATACCAACATCCTATGACAATCCTAAGCATATACATCTTCCAATATCATCATGAAAAATTAGGGCTAAGTGAGTCAATTCCATCTGAGCAAATAAACCGTTCAAATTCAAATTCTTGTATGAAATTTATCTCATTGAAGTGATACAAGCTTCTAAGATCAATATATCAAGAACAAATAGAAGAAAATTTCATTGAAAATTTCAAAGATCTATAACTAGAATCCCCCTAGTATTATAAGTACAAATAATGGCCTCACAAATGGATTCAATAGGCTACAAAAACTTCGTAAGAATCACAAACTTAACCTCATAAATCATAATCCTTTCATATACCACAAATAAACTCAACTCCCATGAAACTCAATCTTAAGGTGATCCATAGCAATATTCTACTATAACATAAACCATGCATGCTCTCACATACAACAATTACAATCTTCAAAAATAAAAATGAAGAACATAATTACAATTTAAACAAAGCAGACTCGTTTCTTTCCCATTTAAATCCAACCCCAAAACTCAACTTAGAGAATAGCAAGATTCTCGTGAAAATTCAAAGCTTTTACAATGAATTCGAAAGGAATTAGAAATGAATAAGAAATGAGAGAAGAGAAGAGAAGACATTGCCAACAACCACGGAAAGTCCGCAAATGGACTTGTGCGTGCAATGTAGTTAACTTAACGGTAATCCACCTTTATCATCAAATAAATAAATCAATATAATATTATATATACAACTATGTGAAATAATAATACATGAAAAAATAAAAATAACCCATATATATATATATATATATATATATATATATATATATATATATATATATATATATATATATATATATATATATATATATATATATATATATATATATATATATATAAACCAATAGCTTCTAGTGTGTATTGATACCAAATCCCTAGCATGGGGTATTTATTTTGGGTAGGATATGAGATTGAATACCAAATCCTACACAAAGTGAGAGCATATGTATTTATTAAATTTGTTCCATATCTCTGCACATATCTAACTTCTTTTAAATGGGGAATGCTTTTTGATAAATGTGCGACAAGTCACAAAAATCAAAGATGTATTAGTTGTAATGGCTTAATGATCTCTACAAATTTACTATAAGAAATGGGATAATAAGCGACGTAATGAAGGCATGCCGCATTCTTCGAAAATTATAAATCATGGATTATAATACTACAATAGTAAATCCACTTTACCATGTAATATTGAAAAGTGGAGAATACGGTTTGTTTCATGGAATATATACATTAAGATTTGATGAATAGTATTTAATCCTAGTAAATAATAAATACACAGTAATCTACACTATAGTGGACACTAAATTTCAAACTCATACTAGCCCATTCACTAACGAAAGAAGAAACCACTACTTAAAAACCCTAACCCTAATCGTCTTTATCCACCGCACAAAACCTTGCAATGACGTGTAACCTTGACGAAGGCCTTTGCTGCCAGAAGAACAAGCGCAAAAGATTGGAATTTTTCAATCAACAATCCAATGGTAGTGATTTATGAAACTCGATTCCATCTCATTGCCTCCGCCGGCTAAATGTGTGGCGCTTCCCATCTCTATCCGATCCCGAGAAGCCCATCTTTGGCCGACCTACATTCGTGGCATCATTTCGGCCGAAAGTGGAAGCCGGTTCGGACTCAGCACACCTCCACTACCAAGGTCTAGCGTCGTAGGAAAACAATGGAGCTCCCCTCAAAAGAAAAGGAGATGAAGAGAGCTTATGAGGATAACTGTTAGTTAGTTGTATTTAAACCTTGGCTATTGTCATATTTATTTGTGAATGGTTTTCTCTTAGTTTGAATGTTTGTTTCGTAATGCTTAGTTAGTTTCCACTTTGAATAATACTTCTTAATTATAGGACAACTTAGCTTAATCTACTTTGTATTTAAACCAATTGCTTCTTTAATAAACATCATCTCATCTTTTAACTCATTATTATCTCCTTTATGGTATCGAGCTCCAATAGCTCTAACAAGTCGATCCTTTTTTTTTTTTTGCTTCACCACCCAATCGTAATGGCGACAAACACTAATCTAACTACGGTGCTTAATGTTGATTCCTCTTTCATTCATCATTTTTCTAATTAGTCCAACTTCCGCCCATTTTTCTCGCTGAAGAATACATGTTAAACATCGAACATAACCTCGCGTAATCATGAGCTTCCATCATTAGAATATTCTCATCAATGTTCTTTCCTAAATCCACATTTCGTGAGTAGCGCACCCACTAAGTAAAATTTTCCAACTCAATGCATCAGGCTCAAACAAACCTGATTTGATTAAGGAAAATGCTTTCTCTAATTGACCTGCACGGCAGTAAACATCGATAATAGAATTGTAGTGATCATTAGTCGGTTTGACACCATAAACACAGTTTATTGTGTCCAAACACTTTCTCGCCTCTAATACTAGCCCTGAATGGCTATATGCTGTCAAAATGCCGATAAATGTAATTGCATTTGGCCTGACACCACAGATTATCATATTCTTGAAAATCTCAAGGCTTCTCATGCCTGGCCATGATAAGCACAGCCTGTGATTGGAGCAGTCCAAGAAACAATATCAGGTTTAGCTATGAGATCAAATGCTCTGTGTGCATATTCTAGATCACCCGATCTTGAGTACATTGTCACTAATGCGCTCTCTCCATAGAGCTCGGAAACAAGGCCTCTCTTAATCGCATCCACATGCAACTGGGTACCGGAATTAGGATCAGCAAGGGATGCAGAAACTTGAAAAAGGTTAGTATTAGGGATGGCAAAAATACCCAAACCCGACCCGACCCGACCCGACCCGACCCGAGTTTGACGGGTGAAACCCGATTTGACCTGGATTTCGGGTCGAGTTCGGGTAAAACCCGATCACCGGAAAAGCGGGTATGGGTCGGGTATGGGAATTCCGATATCCGACTCGAACTCGAACCCGAACCCGACCTCGACCCGGAGTTTAATTAAAAATATATTTTATAAAATTTTCTTGAATTTCGGGGAGCGATTTGTAAATTGCTAGCTATATGACCATCATTGAGATAAGGAAAAGAGAGAGGGAGAGAGAAGTGAGAGGGAGAAGCCGCCGGCAGTGATCCCGCGTTTGAAGATGTGTTTTTTTTTCTTTACTTCTTCCCCAATTCCTCTAATAAGTCTTTCGTCTTCTTTGCTATCCATTGATGAGTAGATGTTTGCGAGTAATCAATTTAAGGGCTTCACCTAGATCCTCATTTTTTGTTTTAAGGTTTCGATAGGAAAAGAGAGAGGGAGAGACCGGGAGAAACCGTCGTGATCTCGTGCTCCAATCGAAGGTTTTTTTTTATTTAATTCTTCCCAGTTCTCGTAATAAGTTTTTCATATTCATTGCTATCAATTGACTGTAATTAAACTACCTATGGTTACTTCTTTTATAATATACATGTTGTAGTTTATAGAGTTAGTTTCTTTCTTTTAAATCAAAATATTGTATGAAAAATTTCTCCATGGACTTGTGCGGAATTGTTGAAACCTCGTCTGGGTTATATAGTTCATGCTCCCTAAGAGTTATAGAAGTGTGGATTAAAATTAGATGTATATCAATAGGTCAGAAAAACTTTTATTTAAACTGGTATGTTCATTTTATTTTATTCTAAGAAATAAACATTATAATGTAAAAAAAATATCTAAAGTATCTATATTGTTAAAAGTGGGGATTCAATATATTACACGACAAAGGTGTCTTTACACCTTGTCAATAAATTATAGAATTACTTGTATACCTTTTGAAACCCTAAGTTAGTGATGCATAACATACTATTATGAGTATATATATACATGACTATTAATTTTTGCATTCCAAATGTGGATATTTAAGTTATGATTATATATATATATATATACCGGTGGAAATCCAATACTAATTTTTTTTTTTTTTTTTACTTTTTTGCGGTTAGGGCCTAACGGAGTTGCTTATCACGGCTATTTTATATGCTTAACATTGATTGTGTATCCGAAGGTCATATTATGTTCCGCATCTAGTACGGATTTTCTTGCTATATATGAGGTAACTAGTAGGGATTGTGTTTACATTTAGAATGGTAAATGTATGTGTTTCGGGGTTAGGAGACGGAGATGGTTGAGGTAACTAGTCATGACGATATTGGTTCTTATCAATCAAGATCAATCCCAATTGGGAATTCAGTCCAATCAAATGAAATTGAAAGTCCAAACCCCGAAGATTTTTTCAAAATGAACATACAATTGAAGAGGACACAAGATAATACAGACTCTACTACATAAAGTGGAAGGCGAAAAAGTGTTGTGTGGAGTCATTTCAAAAATACTCAAGTTAATGGAGAGGACAAAGCTCAATGCAATTATTGTAAGAAATTGCTTTGTGGGAAATCAAGGCATGGAACAAAGCACTTGCATCTACATGTGGAAACATGTATCCAACAAAAGATTAGCCTAAGAGAACAGAAACTTATCACATCTAAGATGGTGAAAGGCAAACTAGAAATGGCAAGTACAATTTATGATCCGGAACTTGCAATGAAGGAACTAGCTCAAGCAATCATCATGCATGAATATCCACTTTCGATAGTGGATCATCTTGATTTTAAAAAATATTCATTTGCACTTCAACCACTATTCAAAGTTCCTTCTCTAAACACCATGAAGAAAGAAATTTTAAAAATTTATGATATTGAAAAAACGGTGTCATTAAAATTGATAGACGCTAATGAAGGAAGAGTGGCAATTACAACAGATATGTGGACAACAAGTAATCAAAAAAAGGGGTACATGGCAATTACTGCACACTACATTGATCAGTCTTGGAATTTGCAAAGCCGCATTTTAAGGTAAATATAAATTTATTTTATGATTATACATTATTTTTTCATAATAGTAATAATTGTTCTTTATTTTTATATATATTAGAACGATTGATAGTCTTTTTTTTATATTAGATTCATCTATGTTCCTCGCTCCTCACACAAGTGAGAGACTTAGTACTGTATTGGTTGGGTGTTTATTGGATTGGAATATTGATGGCAAATTATCCACAATAACTTTGGATATTTGTAGCACAAATGATTCAATGATTGAAAAGATAAAAAATAAGTTGCGTCTTGGGTCTTTGCTAAAGGATGGTTCTTTATTTCATATGCGTTGTTATGCACATATATTAAATCTAATTGTGAAATGTGGATTGGAAGTGGTGAAAGATGGGGTAGAAAAAAATTCGTGATAGTGTAGCTTATTGGACTGCAACTCCTAAAAGAGTGGAAAAATTCAAGGAAACAGCTAAACAGCTACGCATGACGTATACTAAAAGCTTGCATTTGGATTATCCAACTAGATGTAATTCGGCTTATAGAATGCTTGATATTGCTATATCATATAAAGAAGTATTTTGTAGGTTAAAACATCGTGATGATAAATACACTTGTTTGCCAACAACAACATAATGGGAATTTGCAAGTGAAGTTTGTGAGAAGTTGAAAATTTTTAATAGTGTTACAGAATTGTTTTCTGGCACTAATTATCCTACTGCTAATCTTTATTTTCCCAAAGTGTGTGAAATTAATTTGGCAATATCAAGTTGGCTCACTTCTTCAAATGTGGTGATTCAGAGAATGGCAACAAAGATGATGGATAAGCTTAAATGTTATTGGGGTGTGGTTCATGATATTATGGGAGTTGCTACAATATTGGATCCAAGATACAAGATGAGTTTACTTGAATATTATTATCGAAAATTGTATCCTGATGATGTCTACCATAAAGCTAACAGAATTTGAAAGATTTGCTATGGTTTGTTTGTTGATTATGAGTTGAAGAGTAAAGAATCCACTAGCTCGCCATTTGAAGATATCAACAATTCTGTGGTTGATGATTTCTTGAATGACACCATGATAAGACACCATGATGGCCCAACTGTACAGGTTTTTATCGGGCATTTTATCAAGCCCCTTCCTAGCATCATCAAGGCAAGAGCAATCCATATACATTCGGATAAGGCAGTTGCCAAAAAACCCATCCGGGTTTCTCCCCCCATTGGTCTTGATAACGCGGTTATGTAGAAGCCTCCCCGTGTCAATAGATTTCCATAATCCACAGGCTTGAAGAAGTGGCTTCAAGAAACAAGATTTGACAGGGACGTTGGAGGAGTCCATGAACTGGAGCAAGTCTCTGGCTTCATGGAACCTCTCTTAGTTGGAGAGTGAGAGAAGGTGGACGTTCTCAAGGAGCCCATTTTGGCTTGGATTGCTTTCAATGGAGGTGGGATTAAGAGAGATCCAAGAAGGGATCCTAGCATAGGAGAAACAAGAAGAGGTTTTACCAAGAAGTTTGGATTTGTTAGGGTTAGGGTTTGACGACAGGATTGAGGGAAGAGAAGGCATTGCCAACAACTACTGAAAGAATGGAGTTGCGCGCACAATGTAGTTAACAAACGGTCACTTACCGCTATCATCAAATAAATAAATAAATTATTATAATATTATATATACAACTATGTGAAGTAATAATACATGGAAAAATAAAAGTTAAAGGAACCCATTTATAATATATATATATATATATATATATATATATATAAACAAACTCTTTTTTTATTGTATGGATATCAGGTTTCTTGAGGTATTTTTTCTTGGTAAAATTTGGTATTAAAGTCAAAATTTAATATAAAATAAAAATACATGTTTTTATTGAGTTTATTTCATATATTTATTCACATATTTATTTATTTTTTAAATAGATCGTGCTTTTTTGACCAATCATACACAAACACCTACTCACTAACAAAGGTAGAACGGTCAGATTTTAATCGGATCCGGATCATCTGATTTATAACCCGTACCCGCTATCAAATGCTGAACATTGTAATAAAAACTTTTAAAACCCTAGCCGTCTTTCATCCACCACACAAAACCTCGCAATGGCGTGCACCCTCGACTTCCGGTACCTCGACGAAGGCCTTGGCGGCCAGAAGAACAAGCGCAAGAGATCGGAATTTTCCAATCCACAATCCAATGGCAATGATTCCATGGAACTCGACTCCATCTCCGAGCCCCCGCCGGCTAAACGCGCGGCGCTTCCCTCTCTGTCCGATCCGGAGAAGCCCGCCTTTGGCCGACCTACATTCGATGGTGTCGTTTCTGGAAAGATCTCCGGCCGAAAGTGGAAGCAGATTCGGACTCAGCGCGCCTCCGCTGCCAAAGTCTCCCGCCGTGGGAAAACGGTGGAGCTCCGCGCGAAGGAGAAGGAGATGAAGAGAGCGTATAAGGAGAGGATGAACGAGCTCAAGGAGGAGATCCGGCTGAACAAGGTGGAGAAGCGAAAGAAGAGAGAGGAAAGAGAGAAGAAGAAGCAGGAGAACATTTTAAGGACGGGGACGAAGCTTCAGAAGATCACCAACCCTAAAACGCTGAAGAAGATAGCGAAATCCAAACAGAAGAAGCTATTGAAGGTTGTGCCTGATGAGATCCTTGATAAGAATGCCAACAAGAAGAAGAACAATGCCTAAAATTTCCAGCTTTTTTTTTCCTCAGGTGAATCTTATGACCATTTTATTATCTTTTTGTTTTTGATTTTGTATGTTTCTGGATTTAGATGCCAAAGCTGTCAGCTTTTCTGGGAATTTTGAGATAGACATACGAGCTTTTATGAAGATCTTGAATAATCGTGGGTTATATCCAATTCATAGAGATATATAACTTGTTAAATTTTGTGATTTATAAGGTATTGGATTGTTTTTGATTGTGTATGCTTATGCTTTTGATGCATTTGTGGTTTGAAGTTTTTCTGGGATGCAATGAATCTTTAATTATTTCGCAGGTAAGTCTGTAAATCTGCAAATCATTGTTAGAGATGAAACAGGGAAGGAAGTTGTGTTCTTTTTGTTTTGTTGAATGTGTAGATTGATACTAAAGTAAGCGAAAGCGAATCAGTTAATAGAATGATATCGGTATCCCTCTTTTGGTTTCATTGGCATTCTCTGAATGCAAATCAATTAATTGTGAAACAGAGAAAGTAATTGTGTTCTTTGTGTTTGCTTGAATGTGTGAATGATAAAAAAAAAAAAAACAAATGGGAGCAAATAGAGCAATAGGTGCTCTTTTGATTTTGTCAACTTTATCTGAATGGAAAGGAATGAGAAATGAAGCAAAGAAGGAAATTCAGTTCCTCATGTTTGGTCGAATGTGTAGAATACTGTGAAAATAACAGAGTAAATCGTATGGTAGAAGTATCATTCTTTTGAATTATCAAAGATGAATGCATTGGCCAGATTCGATTACATTGCAATGATGATTATCAAAGATGGCACCAACTTGGTACAACTATTGATGTTGCAGTTAATCTGGCACAAAAATATGGTGTTTGTAGAGGTATATATTGAATGGCCCTCTTCTTTCTTCACCACATAATTTTGTTCCCATTTCATCGAGTTTAATCAGATGATCTTGCTGTAACATTTGTCATACAAGTGCACTTGTGTATATAATTTTTAGAGCCTCGCTGATAATGAGATTGTTCTTTTTTCTTTTTAATTTTAGCTTTAAGTTCAAATGAATAGTCTATCAGTAATGTTTGTGATACAAGTGTACTTGTGTTTATAACCTTTATACATTTATTTCAGAGAGTTGCCGAGTCTGAGATTGTTCTTACTTTTCAAATTTAGCTTTGAGGTTCGTCATGCTGTTCCGTTTTATTTTTAACTTTGCTTCCAATGGGAGCTTTCTTCTTCTGTGTTATTTTTCTAATAATTTTCTTATCCTCATCTCTGTTAAGATTTTTGTTTATATATGACTTAATTATGTTTTTAATGGGCACTATAACATGGCGAATGTTAGTGAATGAATACGAATTATTTGTAGTGTTACTGAGCTGCTGATTTGCATTTTTGTATGAGTTTCATGGTATCATGTACAATGTCTAAAGCCGAATTTTAGAGGATGTGGGTGTTTTGATGCTCTTCTCTTTAGTTGTATTGATAATGTTGTGGCTGATATCTTTAACTACTAACTAGTTTTAATTGGGTGGTAAGTTTGTATTCTATCTTGTGCGTGATGTGAGTGCAAAATGGAATTCAAGTTTTTTTTGGTAAATTTTAATGGCATTTTTAAAGCTGAATTACAATTAGAATTTTTAAAGCTGAATTACAATTTTAATTGGGTGTTATATGTTTTTATACTGAATTACAATTAGAATCTTTCCTTGGGATATTTTGAATTGGCGGACGCTCCCTGGGTTTGTTATATATAAGCTTACAGGAATCTATATTTTACAAGAAAGTCGTATTATAAACGTTTGTTTTATTTTAAATTACAATTGGAATTTTTCCTGGGGATATTTTGAATTTGCGGACCTTTGGCTTTTAGGAGCATCGTTCTCTTACTTTATATTATTTTATATTATTTGCAGATATCGATTTATGTGTGTATCCTGAATTTTTTTTTAATGTAACTTACTCAAACAAATGTGCTAAATTAAAATTTTGACTAAAATACATAAAATAATATTTTGTAAAGTTTTAAAAGGCCCAATAAAAATATAAATTAATGATCCATTGAATACAAGGAGTACCATAGAAAATTTATAACAAATAAGTTTTTTTAGATTTTTTTTAATTTTACTTTTTTTTAATATATATATATATATATATATATATATATATATCTTAAGTCCTTTTGTTCATTATTTATTTGTAAACTAAATTTAAACGCATCCTTAATGTTCTGCAAAATACACACCTACATTGTATATCATGTCTACATTTCAACAAATAAATTTTTTAGATCTCTATTACTAAAAAAACCTCCTCCTAAGAAATATATATAAAGCGCAATTACTATCTAGGTTTTATTTATAATTGATTTCATCACAATATCATTATATAATTTTAATTTTTTTTGTTTTTTTTATCTTTGTTTTTAATCATATATAATATAAAAACACCACCTTCTAAATTAATAAATATCCATTTATCAATAAATTATCAATAAATAAATAATCTTCATAAAATAACAATTTTTTTTGTCCCAACAATATTATTTTATAGAGGTTTTAATGTATTTTTCCATCAACAACAACCACATGAATATGCATATAAACTATAATTAATTATTTTTTGCCCAGTATATGGGCTTAACAAACATTTACATCGAACTCATATTTTTTTCCCTTCCTCAAATTATTATTATAATTTTATTGAGCCCTAAAATGGAACAGTTGAATATGAGACCCAAACTCAATTTTGAGATAAGTTTTCACGAACAAGAATGAAAACAATCAGAAAAAATTAGTACAAACAAAATAAATAATCAAGCTTGAAACAAAAAGAGACGCATATCTTAACTCTTTCATTTTAATTCCATGCTACCAAATCTTACTATAAAAGCATCTTCAACAATATTTTGCCATACTTCCAAGATTCTAAATTCTCACATATAAAACAATAAAAACTAATGCATTTGTAAGTAAATTCTATCATAGTAAAGCACAATTGTGATTTTAACCAAAGGAGCTCTTATTTATCTACCTCGTAACACCCAATCTTGAGATAAAACATCCATACCAACATCCTATGCATATGCATTTTCCAATATGATCATGAAAAATTAGTGCTATGTGAGTCAATTCCATCAGAGCAAATAAACATAACTCATACTCAAAACTTGTATGAAAATTGTCTCATTGAAGTGATTCAAGCATCTAAGATCTATACATCATGAATAAATAGAGGAAATTTTCAATAAAAATATCAAAGATCTATAACAAGAATCCCCATAGTATTGGAAGTACCAATAATGACCTTACAAATGGATTCAATAGGGTACAAAAACTTGTTAAGAATCACAAACTCAACCTATCATATATCCTCAAATAAACTCCAATCCCATGAAACTGGATCTTAAGGTAATCCATAGCAATATTCTACTATAACGAAAACCATGCATGCTCTCACATACAGCAATTACAATCTTCAGAAATGAAAATGACGAGCACAATTACAATTTAAACAAGCAGACTCTTTTCTTTCACATTTAAATCCAACCCCAAAACTCAATTTAGAGATAGAACATTCATAACAACATTTCATGAAAATTCAAAGCTTTTACAATGAAAATAAAAGTATGTGTCAACCAATTCGATAAAAAAAATATTAGAATGAACAACATGATTATGTGTCCAACAAGAAAACTCTTATATCTCTACTCTTGAATTCAACTTCCATAAAACTCAAGAATAAACATCAGTTCCAGCGGACAACATTCAGCTATGATGCCAAGAATATATTTCTCACATAAAAATGAAAATTAATGCATACATTACCCAAAACTCATCATAAAGAGATGAAGAAGATAATCACAACTATTATGAGAACTTCTCAATTTTCACATATAATGATGAAAATAAAAGCATATCTATGCCACCAAATTCCATCAAAACATACTACTTACAACATTTTGCTATTATGTCCAGAATATAGATTCTCATGCATAAAAATGAAAAGTAATGCATACATTACTCAGTTTCATCATGGAAAAAACACAAAATCATCACAAATATAATGATAGCCCTGTTATACATCTACTCTTGAATTCAAATCCCAAAGAAACAAAAAAAAAAATCTAAACAAATTCAAAGCATATAAATTTTCAAATTAAACAATGAAAATTAGAAAATCAGAATGGAGTGTAACTTCAAAAGGGATGAAACATGCCAAAGCATAGTTATGATTCAAAGAACAACCATGAGTTCTTGGATTGTTTCATGTGAAAACTTTTTCATTGTTTCAATGAAAAATTTCAAAGATCTTTGACAACCTGAATCCCCATAGTATTAGCAGTACCAATGATGGACTTGCAAATGGATTCGAGAGGCATGAACTGGCAATAAGGGTCAGATTGCTTCACCTTGGCGATCTCATAGATATGGCCGAGAGAAATCGAGGAGGCGGCAACGTGGCCGGGGCGGCTGCTGCCGGATTCGATCCCGGCGGCCTTCTTGAGGAACCAGGTCACCGACGGCGACTTCACGGTGAACTCGAAAGTGTTGTCTTTGAAGGCGGTGATGGTCACGGCCATCGGAGTCTCAGGCTTGTACTTTTGTGTTCTGGCGTTGAAGTCCTTGCAGAAGGCCATCAGATTCAGCCGGTACTGACCAAGAGCCGGGCCGACCGGTGGCGCTGGCCTGGCAGCGCCCGCCGGCACGGTGAGCCGGATCGTCGCAGCCACCGGCCGCCGGACAGCCAGCTCCTTCAAAACCGTCATTTTAGGGATTCTCTCTCGCTCTTGGCAGATGTTCTTATTTCACTGGAGAAGGCCTTAACGGGTCGGATTCTAACATCCAAGTGAAATCCGAATGTGAAAAACATCCATTAATGTTTTTAAACTTTTGTTGGAAAACAAATTGTATTTTATTAATACAATTATTATTAGAGAACACCTAAGATTCATTCTTTTTGTATATAATTTTAATATTTTTTTAATGAAATTTTATCCTCTAAAATTGACACCCAAATACAACCAAATTATTTGCATCTCTTCCAGGCCTAAAATTTGTATGACGAAATAAATAATAATAATAAAAAAATTATAAAATCAATTTTGTTTTTTGGTATATCAAGACAAGTTCATGTAAACAAAAATATTTTGGTATTATAATAATCATGACTCGGGTCAATTGATTCGTGAGAAAGCAATTGACTTGATCTGTTAAGATGCGTCATGGCTGACGCCATTCATAACATAATGGTTTTTAATGAATGTATTTGATTATGTTGGTATACACATGTGGATGCATGTATATACGGGAGCATCCTATCGGATGCAGGACACGTGTTACTTATTTGTATTAGATCATCCTGTCGGATGAGTGATACATGTTATTTAAAATGGATCAGATATATCCGTTGGATACATGACACGTCGTGTGTATTATGCATAACAGGCAACACTCGTTGAGATTACTATTCTTTACAAGTGCATCCTATCGGATGCAGGACACGTGTTACTTCTATTGGGTCAGATGTATCCGTTGGATACATGACACGTGGTTTGATTGATGATCAATCGACGGCTGGCATCAAAGATGCCGAAAAGATTCCATCCTGGACGGATGGACGCCCACGTGTAGCTCCAGAGGAAAGGGACGGTCACCAACCTTTACTATTGCAAAGGTTGCAGATTCCCTTTTAATGCCAACTTTACCCTTCGTTGAGATACGTGGAACGGCTGAGATCGTTCCACGTATGCAATTTCCTATTGCAAAGGTTGATAACTTATTTACGAGAATGCCATTCTTTCATTATTTTATTGGAAGTGGAGGGATCCACCACTTGGAAATGTCGGAAAGAGGTATCCTCGGGATACACACAACACGACATCGGACGCCGCTCATTGTGTTGAGATGCGTGTGACACCATAGATGAGCGCCACGTAGCACCACGGCAATCGGGCATCCTATTTGAATTCTGTTTATGTGTTTTGTTTATGTGGTCCAATGGGCCACATTATAACAGTTATGAACATCATCAAATACAGTATGGGTTGTAAGCCCATATCATCATATAATTAACAGTTATGAATACATTCACACAGGTCACTGTCCCTGACAGTACACGTACATACCAAGTATTGAAAGTCCATATACATTATATATGGACGGGTGATACTAATACGCTCGCGTATTGCTATGGTGCCTTCTATGCATTCAGTTTAACAGTTAGGTTCATTCACACAAGTCACTGTCTCTGACAGTACACGTATAAACCAAGTATTGAAAGTCCATATACACTATATGGACGGGTGATACTAATACGCTCGCGTATTGCTATGGAGCCCCTCATCACTGTTTCTCTTTTCTCAAGGGTGTTACTCAACTGTGATATTCTCTCATATCACAGTATCGTAAGTGTATTACAATACAATACGACTACATGTCATAAATATCCTATGTTTATGTCTATTAAAACAAATGTCATAAATATCTTATATTTATGTCTATTAAAAAAGAATATCCTCATTCATGTAACTCCGGTCTATATAAATATCCTATATTTATTTCTATTAAAAATAATGCATGTATATACGGTTGAGATTGAGTTTGTGTACCCTAACAAGTTGGGCCTTCGAGGACAATGTACCAAAATAAAAAAAGAAGACAACATATATATGGGCTGTAGGCTCATTTTAAAAAAAACAATTCTTATTAAACATAATGGGTTGCAAGCCCATTATACGACACACAAAGATTAACATAATTCATCCATATGATGATTCGATAATCATATACCTATCTAATAAATAATCCTTCTCATGCTAGAGAGAAGCAATAGACCTGCATTATGAACCTATGTTGTTAGGTTAATGTTGGTGAGTATACATTGGTCATCAATGTCCACTCACATCCCGTTAGGTGTACCAAGTTGGTATTAGGTTGAGTCACCCTAACCATTTAGGTAAATTATTGGGCATGTGCCTCATGCCCATCCACCAAATAATAAATAACTGACTTGTTATTTACGAAAGTACCATGATTTAATAAATGAATAAGATGATCTAATAATGTTATTTATATGATATTAAATATCAGATAAATTCAATTTGATAAAGACATAAATACCCTACTGAATAGTTAGATGAGGGGTTATAAATAGAACAGGAAACGTAGAAGATGGTGAACAACTTACTTATTTATGATAATATTCTTAATTAGTGTTAAAACGGATAAGATAACATTAGGTTATGAATTACAAGAATTGATTCTTAAAACAATGGCTCTTTCGTAAATAACAAAAATGTTATTTACGATCGTGCCACAAGGGTAGTCTTGGCATTAATGAGCTTTTGCCAACCTTTGCAATAGTGTTTTGTGACTCACAAAACCCATATATGAATAGGTTGAGGTTGAAAATGATTTTTTTAATCGGGCATCCTATTAATGTTACTAGGATGCCCGATTGCCGTCGTGCTACGTGGCGCTCATCCGTGGTGTCTCACGCATCTCAACACAATGAGCGGCGTCCGATGTCGCGGAGTGTGTATCCCTAGGAAGGGCCCTTTTGACCTTTCCATGTGGCGGAATCCGCCACTTCTAATAAAATAATGAAAGAATGACATTCTTATAAATAAATCAGTACCCAATGCAATAGGAAATTGCATACGTGGCTGAATCTCAGCCACATACCCCATCTCGAGGAGGGGTAGTTTTGGCATTAAAGGGGAATCTTCAACCTTTGCAATAGTAAAGGTTGTTGATCGTCCATTCCCCTCTGGAGCTCCACGTGGCGTCCATCCGAGTAGGATGGCATCTTTTCGGCATCTTTGATGCCAGCCGTCGATTGATCATCAATCAAACCACGTGTCATGTATCCGACGGATACCCAACAGAAGAAACACGTGTCCTGCATCCGATAGGATGCACTTGTAAAGAATAGTAATCCCAATTGATGTTGTATGTTATGCATAATACAGTCGTCTTGTCCCCGACAAGTACACGTCCATACCAAGTATTGAAAGTCCATATATATTGTATATGGACGGGTGATACTAATACGCTCGCGTATTGCTATGGTGCCTCTCATCACTAGTTCTCTCTCTTAAGGGTGTGTCCAACTCGTGATATTCTCTCATATCACATTATCGTAAGTGTATTACAATACAATACGACTATATTATAAATATCCTATATTTATGCCTATTAAAAAAAGAATATTCTCTCTCAAGGGTCTAGATAAATATCCTATATTTATCTCTATTAAAAAACCTTTATGATAAATATATTGATTTGTATCCCATGTTGTATTGTATTTACGTTTATGTTTGAATTTCGTTTATGTGTTTTGTTTATGTAGTCCAATGGGCCACATTATAACGATTATGAACATAATCAAATACGATCAATATATTTATCATCAAACACAATATGGCCGTAGGCCCATTTCATTCAAAAGAATAACATTCGGTTTAACAGGTTAGGTCCGGTCACACATGTCACTTGTCTCGACAGTACACGTATAAACCAAGTATTGAAAGTCCATATACATTATATATGGACGGGTGATACTAATATGCTCGCGTATTGCTATGGTGCCTCTCATCATTGGTTCTCTTTCTTAAGAGTGTTACTCAACCGTGATATTCTCTCATATCACAATATCGTAACCGTATTATCTTATATTTATGTCTATTAAAAAGAATAACTTGAATTATGTAATTTCGGTCTATATAAATATCCTATATTTATGTCTATTAAAAATGTTGAGATGCGTGAGACACCACGGATGAGCGCCACGTAGCTAACAAGTTGGGCCTTCGAGGACCAATGTACCAACTGAAAAGAAAACAACATACATATGTGCCGTAGACCCATTTCAATTATAAACAATTCTTATTAAACATAATGGGCTGCAAGCCCATTAGACAATATACAAACATATAACATAATTCATCCGTAGGATGATTCGATAATCATATACCTATCTAATAAATAACCCTTCTCATCTTTGGAGATCTTCTAACTTCGGATTGGTATCCTATACGTAACCAATATTTTTCAGAATCAGAGAATTGTTGACTATTCAACAAATTCTCATGAAACTCTATTGTATACAAACGTATATCTACATAATCCATAACATGGTTTAACCATGAAAACGTATGCCATATTATGAGACGCCGATGTCTCATCTGTATATGAATAGGATTGCCTAATAAGTTACGATAGTAATCCCTTCTCTCTCGGATCGGCTCTACGCTATCTGCGTCCAGCAGATGCCTCATGACGGTCGTCGCTGTCCCGTAAAAAAAACGTAAGTTTTGTTTACCGGAGTAAGCTGTTCATCATCTTCTAATTTTCATTTTCTATTTATAACCCCTCATCTAATATTCAGTAGGGTAGTTCAGTCTTTATCAAATGAGATTTATCTGATATTTTATATCATATAAATGACATCACTTTTATCTCATTATTATGTCATTTAATAAATCATGGTACCTTCGTAAATAACAATTCAAGTATTTATGATCGTATCCCGAGGGCAAAGTTGGCATTAATGAGCTTTTGCCAACCTTTGCAATAGTGTTTTAAGACTCACAAAACCCATATATGAATAGGTTGAGGTTGAAAATGATTTTTTTAATCGGGCATCCTATGAATGTTACTAGGATGCCCGATTGCCGTCGTGCTACGTGGCGCTCATCCGTGGTGTCTCACGCATCTCAACACAATGAGCGGCGTCCGATGTCGCGGAGTGTGTATCCCTAGGAAGGGCCCTTTTGACCTTTCCATGTGGCGGAACCCACCACTTCCAATAAAATAATGGAAGAATGGCATTCTTGTAAATAAATCAGTACCCAATGCAATAGGAAATTGCATACATGATCGAATCTCGGCCACATACCCCATCTCGAGGAGGGGTAGTTTTGGCATTAAAGGGGAATCTTCAACCTTTGCAATAGTAAAGGTTGTTGATCGTCCATTCCCCTCGGAGCTCCACGTGGCGTTCATCCGAGTAGGATGGCATCTTTTCGACATCCTTGATGCCGGCCATCGATTGATCATCAATCAAACCACGTGTCATGTATCCAACGGATAAGGCCCATTGGGATTGATAAACAATGATATGAGAGAATATCACGGTTGATTAACACCCTTAAGAGAGAGAAAAAGTGATGAGAGACTCCATAGCAATACGTGAGCGTATTAGTATCACCCGTCCATATATAATGTATATGGACTTTCAATACTTGGTATGTACGTGTGTCTTGTCATAGACAAGTGACATGTGTGAATGAACCCTAATCAGTTAATTGATGATTGAAACTCCATAGCAATACGCGGAGCGTATTAGTATCACCCATCCATGTATAATGTATATGGACTTTCAATACTTGATTCATACGTGTCTTGTCGGGGACAGTGACATGTGTGGACCGACCTAACTGTTAAACCGAATGTTATTGTTTGAATGAAATGGACCTGCGGCCCATTGGGTTTGATGATAAATATATTGACTGTATCCCATGTTATGTTATGTTTATGTTTGAATTCTGTTTATGTATTATGTTATGGGCCGCCGGCCCATCATGTGTTATAAACGAGATGTTTATATATTTTGTTTATAAATATAGGATATTTACGGGGTGTTAAGATTTACTCGTATTGTATTGTAAATACACTTACGATCTTGTGATATGTGATGATATCACATTTGGGTATACATTTTAGAAATGTATTGATGACATAATGATTATGTCATATGATACTTGATTATATATAGTGTTACTAAAACCTAACCATGACTCGGGTCAATTGATTCATGAGGAAGCAATTGACTTGACCTGTTCGATGCGTTATGGCCGACGCAATTAATAACATAATGCTTTTTTAATGAGTGTATTATGCAACAATGGTATATACATGAGTATGCATGTATATATGGGAGCATCCTCACGGATGCGTGACACGTGTTACTTCTATTGGGTCAGATGTATCCGTTGGATACATGGCACGTGGTATTGATCCATGATGGATCAACGGTGGAGGTATACACATGAGAATGCGTATAAGATCATCCTATCGGATGAGTGACACGTGGTGTGTCTATTGAGAGAGATGTATCCGTTGGATACATGACACGTGGTTTGATTGATGAACAATCGACGGGTGGCATCAAAGATGCCAAAAAGATGCCATCCTACTCGGATGGACGCCATGTGGAGCTCCAAGGGGAATGGACGATCAACAACCTTTACTAGTGCAAAGGTTGAAGATTCTCCTTTTATGCCAACTTTACCCTTCGTTGAGATTCGTTTAACGGATGAGATTGAGACACGTATGCAATTTTCTATTGCAAAGGTTGATAACTTATTTACGAGAATGCCATTATCGTAATAAAATAATCGGATTGGAGGGTTCCACCACATGGAAAGGTCGGGAGTGCCATTCCTAGGGATACACACTCTGCGACATCGGACGCCGCTCATTGTGTTAAGATGCGTGAGACACCACGGATGAGCGCCACGTAGCACCACGGCAATCGGGCATCCTAGTTGGATCCCTCCACTTCCAATAAAATAATGAAAGAATGGCATTCTCGTAAATAAGTTATCAACCTTTGCAATAGGAAATTGCATACGTGTCTCAATCTCATCCGTTAAACGAATCTCAACGAAGGGTAAAGTTGGCATTAAAGGAGAATCTTCAACCTTTGCAATAGTAAAGGTTGTTGATCGTCCATTCCCCTTGGAGCTCCACATGGCGTCCATCCGAGTAGGATGACATCTTTTCAACATCTTTGATGTCAGCCGTCGATTGATCATCAATCAAACCACGTGTCATGTATCCAACGGATACATCTGACCCAATAGAAGTATCACGTGCCACTCATCCGATTGGATGATCATGTACACATACTCAATCGCAACCGTATATACATGCATAGTCATGTGTATACCTTCACCCGTTGATCCATCATGGATCAAACCACGTGTCATGCATCCGTGAGGATGCTCCCGTATATACATGCATACTCATGTGTATACCTCTGTTTCGGAATATACTCATTAAAAAGCATTATGTTATGGATTGCGTCAGCCATGACGCATTCGAACAGGTCAAGTCAATTGCTTCCTCATGAATCAATTGACCCGATTAACAATAGTATATTCACATGTGATATCACAGTATCATAAATATCCTATATTTAAAAAAATGAATATATAAACATCTGTTTATCAATCCCAATGGGCCTCATATAAATTAACAGTTATGATCATCATCAAACACAGTATGGCCGCATGCCCATATCATCATCAAACACAGTACGGATGAATTATGTTATATGTTTGTATATTGTCTAATGGGCTTGCAGCCCATTATGTTTAATAAGAATTGTTTAAAATTGAAATGGGTCTACGGCCCATATGTATGTTGTTTTCTTTTTTTATTTTGGTACATTGGTCCTCGAAGGAACAACTTGTTAGTGTACACATACTCAATCGCAACCGTATATACATGCATTATTTTTAATAGAAATAAATATAGGATATTTATATAGACCGGAGTTACATGAATGAGGATATTCTTTTTTAATAGACATAAATATAAGATATTTATGACATTTGTTTTAATAGACATAAACATAGGATATTTATGACATGTAGTCATATTGTATTGTAATACACTTACGATACTGTGATATGAGAGAATATCACAGTTGAGTATACCCTTGAGAGAGAGAAACAGTGATGAGGGGCTCCATAGCAATACGCAGAGCGTATTAGAATGTTCATGTCATATACATCGTATATGCCATTACATTATTGTTTCGTATGTGTACTGTCAGAGACAGTGACCTGTGTGAATGAACCTCACTGTTAAACTGAATGCATAGAAGGCACCATAGCAATACCCGAGCGTATTAGTATCACCCGTCCATATATAATGTATATGGACTTTCAATACTTGGTATGTACGTGTACTGTCAGGGACAGTGACCTGTGTGAATGTATTCATAACTGTTAATTTGATGATGATATGGGCTTACATCCCATACTGTATTTGATGATGTTCATAACTGTTATAATGTGGCCCATTGGACCACATAAACAAAACACATAAACAGAATTCAAACATAAACATAACATAACATGGGATACGATCAATATATTTATCAATAAAGGTTTTTTAATAGACATAAATATAGGATATTTATCTAGACCCTTGAGAGAGAACCGGTGATGAGTGTTACATTCTTTCTAATAAACATAAATATAGGATATTTATAATGTAATCGTATTGTATTGTAATACATTTACGATACCGTGATATGAGAGAATATCACGGTTGGGCACACCCTTAAGAGAGAGAACCGGTGATGAGAGGCACCATAGCAATACGCGAGCGTATTAGTATCACCCGTCCATATATAATGTATATGGACTTTCAATACTTGGTATGTACATGTCTTGTCGGGGACAGTGACTTGTGTATTATGCGTAACATACAACATCAATTGGGATTACTATTCTTTACAAGTGCATCCTATCGGATGCGGGACACGTGTTTCTTCTATTGGGTCGGATGTATCCGTTGGATACATGACACGTGGTTTGATTGATGATCGATCGGCGGGCGGCATCAAAGATGCCGAAAAGATGCCATCCTACTTGGATGGACGCCACGTGGAGCTCCAGAGGGGAATCTACGATCAACAACCCTTTTGACCTTTCCATGTGGCGGATCCCACCACTTCCAATAAAATAATGAAAGAATGGCATTCTTGTAAATAAATTATCAACCTTTGCAATAGAAAATTGCATACGTGACTGAATCTCAGCCACATACCCCATCTCGAGGAGGGGTAGTTTGGGTATTAAAGGGGAATCTGCAACCTTTGCAATAGTAAAAGTTGTTGATCGTCCATTCCCTCTGGAGCTCCACGTGGCGTCCATCCGATGAGGATGGAATCTTTTCGGCATCTTTGATGCCAGCCGTCGATTGATCATCAATCAAACCACGTGTCATGTATCCAACGAATACATTTGACCTAATAGAAGTAACACGTGTCCTGCATCCGATAGGATGCACTTGTAAACAATATAAGCCTCAACGGATGTTGCCTGTTATGCATAATACATAGGTCACTGTCTATGACAGTACATGTACATACCAAGTATTGAAAGTCCATATACATTATATATTTACGGGTGATACTAATACGCTCGCGTATTGCTATGGTGCCTCTCATCACTAGTTCTCTCTCTTAAGGGTGTGTCCAACTGTGATATTCTCTCATATCACAGTATCGTAAGTGTATTACAATACAATACGATTACATTATAAATATCCTATATTTATGTTTATTAGAAAGAATGTAACACTCATCACTTGTTCTCTCTCAAGGGTCTAGATAAATATCCTATATTTATGTCTATTAAAAAACCTTTATTGATAAATATATTGACTGTATCCCATGTTGTCTTGTATTTACGTTTATATTTGAATTCTGTTTATGTGTTTTGTTTATGTGGTCCAATGGGCCTGCGGCCCATCATGTGTTATAAACAGATGTTTATATATTTGTTTTTATAATATATATGATATTTACAGTGTGTTATGTTTTAATCGTATTGTATTGTCATACAATTACGATACTGTGATATAATAGAATATCACAGTTGGGTATACATTTTAGAAATGTATTGATGACATAATGATTATGCCATATGATAACAGTTAGACATAGATTAGGAAAAACCTAATCATGACTCGGGTCAATTGATTCATGAGGAAGCAATTGACTTGATCTGTTCAGATGCGTCATGGCTGACGCCATTCATAACATAATGGTTTTTCCTATTTGAGTTTGATGGTCAGATAAGATATCGGATTCGGATTTAGATTTAACAAATCTAAACCCGAATCCGTTACAATTACCATCACAAAAACACACCCTCGAAACTCTGGTGGGAGAGAGAGAGAGAGAGGAGCGATGAGTGCCCGTCGCCGGCGAATCGTCGAATTGATCGACGAGCTGAGAAACGACATGAGAGGCCGGAGAAATCGATCTCTGCTCCTCTAGAAGAAGGATCTTCAAATGGCGGCGATCTCACCAGAAGGATCTCGACAACCCTTTCCAACCCACCGCATTCTGGCAATCTTCGCGGAGATCGAAGCCGAGAACCAGGTACTTGATCCCGAAACCCTCAGTGAATTCTCAGAATGGTTCTGTTCCAACATCAAATCCCCTCTCAATTTCAATCCTTTCTCCGTTATGGCAAGGGCCGTCTTAAATCGCATGATCAACAGCTATCCGTCCTCCTCATCGGTCCTCGATTCCATCACTAATCGCTCCAAACAATGCGAGAAATCCAAATTCAAGGTCTTTGAAGTTCTCATAGATACTTTCAAGGAAAGTAGGATGGGCGGAAGCTCTAATAAATGTGTTTTCTTGATGAAAGGCGGCTCCTTTAATATGCCTAATTTGGGGGTCCTGCGATACCCTGTTGCAAGCCCTCATGAATTTACGATCGAAGAGTGAATGCTTCAGGATGCTTCCACATTCACTGTCTTGATGATGCTGGCAAGGCGAGGAAGGTGTTCAGCGAGATGGAATCCGCGAGTTGTGTTCCTAATGCTGTGGCATATAAGACATTGATTGCCGAGTTATGCAGGGGTGGTTCTATTATTGAGGATGCGTTTGAATTTGAAGAGAGAAATGGGGAAGAAGGGCCTGGTATCAATGGCTTATGAATTGATAGGAGATCAAAAGAAGCAAAATTGCTTCTCAATGAGATGCCTGGATTAGGCCTGTGATCTTGTATTACTGCCTGTTCAACTTTGATTAAAGGATTCACAACAAGAGAGGGTAAGGTAATGTTAATGAAGCATTCAAGATTACTGGACAATTTTGGTCTATGACAGTCTTGTCCAGTGATTCTGTAAGATGGGCAACATGAATAAACCACAAGAGCACTGAAAGGAGATGAACAGTGAGTGCTAGAAACTGTACTACATACATGATGACTTACAATCCCCTTCTGTTTTATATTGAAGCTCATTTCCAATCAGGAGGGCATTTGTTTTGTTTGAGGAGATGGTAGCTAAGGGAGTATTAGCTGATGAAATTGCATAGCTTCTTGGGTCATGATTGACGCACATTGCATGGAAAAAACAAGTTGGTGAGAGCTTTCCAGTTGTGGGATTAGATGACAAGAAAGGGTGTGCAGTTGAACAGATATATGGCCTTTGCAGGAGGGGTGCTGTTACAAAGGCAATGAAGCTGCTCAATGAGACAGAATTGCGTTGAATCCAGCCAAATAGTTTTGTCCATGCAGGATGCTAATTGATGATCTTCAAATATCAGGAATCATGAGTGAAAAAGCTAGCGGAATGTCTTCTTGATTGTGCTTTACTCTTATGTCTCCAGTGGAGAATTACTCTCATGATTTCTCTTTCTTTTTTCTTTTTTTTTAATTTGTTTTGAAATTTTCTTCTTTCTGGATGCTCAGATTTTTTTTGGATTTAAATCAATTTATTATTTTTTAATTATAAAATAATTATAAAAAAAATTTATCCTTGCACTTTTTATTCCTGCTCAAAAGAATCATAACAGAGTTCATATACTATTTATTTTTACTTATCCCCTTTTCTTATTTGTGCTCAAAACATGTTCCCTTTTTTTAGTTATTTAGTCTCTGTTTATTTTTTTTATTCCTATTTGTAACAAAATAATATTTCTTTTTCTTCTAGTAATTCAGGCTTATCCCAAATAATGAAAATTTTTACAAACAATCATTTTTATCCTCTCAAGATATTTTAGTCTTTGAAATGTACAAAAACTTCCTTACTCTTCCCAATAAACATAAGCTGCTTATTTATAAGAATGTTTGGAATGTTTGGAAATACATATAGTTTTACAAAAAAATCTAAACATCCCCCAAATCACTTATTATTTCCCTTGTACCGAACTATATAACATTTCTCTAATTCTCAAGTTCTTCACTCTCAACACCTTCAAGATCAAGATTTAGGGGACATTTGGTACATGGGAAAGTGATTCCCTCGATACTTTGTTTGGTAGAATATTTTTTTTGGAAAATAACATTACCATGAGAAAATAATTTCATTAGGTTGAGTAAAAATGATTCCCTCAATACCTTTTTGGAAAGTTTGGTTCCCATAGAAATAAAAACTGAAATCTCTTTTTTGACCAAACTACCCTCACTTTTTTTTAAAAATTATATCATTGACATTATTTTCTCATCAATTTAATTAAATTTTCCAATATATGCCAAACAAAATAATGTTACTTTCCCATAAATAACTTTCGCATGAAATACTTCCCCATCAATTACATTCCAACACAATATTTCCGTGGTAAACTACCAAACTTTAGTCTATGTTCCAACTCCAAGCTTTTACTAAATTTCTCAATTGGATTGAAAGAAACCCATAATCTACCTCTTCAATTATTCTTAAAACAATTATGGTAACTTTAAAATTTTATTTTTAATTTTGCATGGTAATTAGTTCTTCCAACCATCCTTATCTAAATTCTATATTTTATCTTTATTAAAGTATCTTTCTTTCCAATTGTTGCATATTCCAATGCTGAGGGTACAACTGAATCCTTGACCCTCTACTAACGATGTAGCCAAACTTAGCAGAATAAACTTTAATCAATAATATTATGATGTTGTTGATATTAAAAATAGAAGTTTTGGTGCACTTTATTAAAAAAAAAAAATGGATTTAATCCGAATTCTTGTTTAGGAGGGATCATGTTGGCTCATGGCATATTTACTTATATGCTTTTTAAATGCCCACCCTACCTAAAATTTGGCAAGAAAAATCTTTTTCATATATATTTTTTTTACAAACTTTACGAGCACTTTTATTTTCAATATTAATAATGTCATAAAATTGTTGATCAGAGTTTTTTTTTTAGTTTGGGTTAGCTATGTCACTAATGGTCCCAAATTGAGAAATTTAGTAACAATATCAACATCAAAACCATCAATAATAATATCAGGAAAGGATTTTTTACTAAAGATCAAATGTATAATTCTTATAAAGATAATTAGAATAATAAATTATTTTGTAATATTAAAAGTAAAAATTTTAAATTATTTTAACTACTTCAAAAATAATTTTAATTTAAAAGTAGTTGCAAGCATTAAGCCTCAAAGAACTTGACAGTTAAGAGTTTGGACACTTAAAAAATAGGGAAAGACTATGCAATTTTGTATGAAAAAAATAATTAAAAATTAGGGGTATTTAAAGTTTTTTTTTTAATTTTCATATTCTTCTAATACGCTGTTTATAGTTGTTGGGAGGATAAAGAAGTGATTTTACCCTCAAAAACGAAAAATGGGCTCATAACTAGTCGTTTCCAGTTGAAAGGAAACAAACAATTTCTATGGTTTTTAACTAAAAATAATAATAAAAAAATTCTAATGGGTCATACCCTGCCGGCCCACAACCGCTCAAAGAGGGCCGATCCAGGCCAGGCGCGGCCCAGGAACGGCCCATCAACACCCTGATCATCCTGTTCGGCCTAACAGGTATCAGTGGCTGCGGATTCGGATTTTGTTTGAGAAAAACCCGAATCCGACTTGCCGCCGCCAAGGATGCACTCTCGAGTCTCGATGATCCAGCCAGAGAGGGAAACAGAGAGAAGCGATGAGACTCCCCCGCCGGCGACCTCTCCTTCTTGGAGACCTCCACCGGAGGAGATACCGGAGAAATCCATCGCTATACCTATGCTTCTCGACCTCGAGCTCCATCAGAGAAGGGGGACGAGCCTTAAATGGCAGCGATCTCGTCCGAGAGATCTGCAGCCTACTCCGAGCCGGCACCAACTGGAAGCTCCTCATGGTCTCCTCTGATCTCCCTCGAAGGCTCAACCCTAATGCCATCTCTGCCGTGATCGAATCCCAGAACCAGGTACTCGATCCCAAGCTCCTCCTTGACTTCTTCTACTGGTCTTCTTCCCAAATCGGATACCCTTCGAATATCGATTCCTTCTCCAATCTCGCTGTTTGTCTCTGCAATTCCGGCCTTTTCCCCCTCGCAAACGGCCTCCTCGAGCGCATGATCAAGACCCACCCGTATCCCTCTTCGGTACTCGATTCCATCACTGAGTGCTTCAAAAAATGCGAGAAAGCCAACCCCGCTGTATTTGACGTTCTCATAGATACTTACAAGAAGATGGGGCTGCTCAAAAGTGCTGCTGAATTTGTTATATTGATGAAAGGCGGCTCCTTTAAGCCTGGTTTGAGGTGTTGCAATGCCTTGTTGAAGGACCTCTTGAAGGTCAATCAGATGGATTTGTTCTGGAAAATCAATGAATTTATGATCGAAGAGCGAATTCTTCAGGATGTTTACACGTTCACTATCTTGATCGGGGCGTACTTCAAGGCTGGGGATGCCGGGAAGGCAAAGACGGTGTTCAGGGATATGGAATCCATTGGTTGTGTTCCTAATGCTGTGACATATAATACATTGATTGACGGGTTATGTAGGAGTGGTGCTATTGACGAGGCTTTTGAATTGAAGAGAGAAATGGCGGAGAAGGGCCTGGTATCTGATGCTTTCACCTATGGGGCACTCATCAATGGCTTATGCAAGGACAGGAGATCAAAAGAAGCAAAATTGCTTCTCAGGGAGATGCCTGGCTTAGGCCTGAATCCTGGTGTTATTGCTTATTCAACATTGATCGATGGATTCATGAGAGAGGGAAATGTTGATGAAGCATTCAAGATTAGAGATGAGATGGTTGCTTCTGGCATCCGTCCGAACATTTTGGTCTATAACAATCTTGTCCGGGGTGTCTGTAAGATGGGCGAACTAGATAAAGCACAAGAGCTCTTGAAGGAGATGGCCAGTGCGGGTTGGAAGCCGGACACAATGACTTACAATCTGGTTATTGAAGCTCATTTCCGAGGGCAGGATGTGAAGGGGGTGTTTCACATGCTTAAGGAAATGAGGAATCAGAATGTGCCACCAAATTTGTATACATATAGTGTTATAATCAATGGGTTCTGTCGTTGTGGTGATACAAGGCAGGCAGCTGAGTTTTTGGAGGAAATGATTGTAAAGGGTTTGCAGCCAAACGCTGTGATTTATGCGACTTTAATTTCAGGCTACTGTCGGGAAGGTAGGATCACTGAGGCTTGTGACATTTTAGATAAAATGAATGAACAAAACGTGGTTCCAGATGTGTTCTGCTACAACTCACTCATAACTGGTCTTTGCAAGAGCGGCAAAATGGAGGAGGCGAGGGACTCCTTGGCACACATGCAGGAGATTGGGCTATTGCCGAATGCTTTTACATATGGGTCACTTATTCATGGGCATAGCAAGGTTGGGAATATGGACAAGGCCGACATGTACTTTCAAGAAATGCTTTCTAGTGGGTTAAAGCCGAATGACATCATATACACGACCGTTATCGATGGTCACTGCAAAGCAGACGATGTTGCAAAGGCCTTCTCCACACTTCATTCCATGTTGGAAAGAGGTGTGTTGCCTGATGTGCAAACATATAGCATTCTCATCCATGGCTTGTCAAAGAAGGGAAAGATGCAAGATGCTTTGCAGATCTTTTCTGAACTTAAAGAAAAGGGCCTGTCACCAGATTCATACACTTATACCTCTATTATATCTGGATTTTTTAAGACAGGTGATTCAGAGAAAGCTTTACACTTCTATGAGGAGATGTGTGAGCAAGGTATTGAGCCGACTATTGTTACCTATAATGCTTTAATTGATGGTATTTGCAAGTCAGGTGACATTGAGAGTGCCAGAAGGTTATTCAGTAGCATCTTGGAGAAACGTTTAGTGCCAAATGCTGCGACATACACAATAATAATTGATGGAAACTGCAAATCTGGAAATATTACTGAGGCTTTTAAGTTATTTAATGAGATGCTATCAAACGGGATCCATCCAGATAACTTTGTGTACAATGTTCTTCTTGGTGGGTGTTCCAGGGTTGGCGACTTAAATAGAGCCTTGGATCTATTAGATGAAATGGTGCTTGGAGGCTTTGCAACTGTGCTATCATTTAACACATTGATTGATGGTTTCTGCAAACTGGGGAAGCTGCAAGAAGCAAGTCAATTACTGCAAGTGATGAATGACAAGCAGATTAGTCCTAATAATGTTACTTACACAACCTTGATTGACGGGCACAGCAAGGCAGGAAATATGGAGGAGGCATGTCGGCTTTTCTCGGAGATGCAGGAAAAGAAGCTTTTGCCTAACACCGTCACTTATACTTCTCTCATTGATGGCCACAGTAAAAAAGGCAACTTGGTGGAAGCATTTGCTTTGTTTGAAGAGATGCTCACTAAGGGAGTATTGCCTGATGAAATTGCTTACCAGGTCATGATTCATGCGCATTGCAGAGAAGAAAACTTGGTCAAAGTTTTTCAGTTGCGGGATGAGATGACAGGAAAGGGTATGCGGATGAGCCGGGCCACATATCTCACAATGGTAGACGGCCTCTGCAGGAAGGGTGATGTTGCAAAGGCAATTAAGTTGCTGGATGATATGGAAGTGCAAGGCATCTTGCCGAATGATTCTCAATGCAGGATGCTAATTGATGGGCTTCAAAGGTCAGGATTTTCGGATGAAGCTTGCCAAATTTCAGAGATTACTACAAAGAAAGGTTGGGTGGGCGCATATTCTTCTTCAAACCCTTTGCTTGAAGAAGCAAGCTGCCCCTGACAGTGCTTACATCTCTAGTAGAGAATCATTGCTGATGTTTGTCGACGACCGTTTACCTTATAATTTCTTCACAAGAAAATTTCTGCAGGAAACAACGTCAGATGCTGCTGTTCCATGTTATGAATACAAAGTGCTAGGCTCCTAGCTTGCTCTTGTGCGATCTCAGCATCAACTGTCACGCCATATAATTCCATAGACAGCCTCCCACAATTATGGACGGAGTGTTTAAACAAAGGTAATTTATTATGAAGATTTCTTGTAAACATTTGTGTTATTCGTCCTTATGCATTTCAGGTGCAAAACATTTTTCCAATAATGAACTTGTGTTACTCTCTGGCTGATTGATTCTCATTGTAACCTTATAGCATCATTGGAAGAGCCTTGGCGTGAGAACCCGCTGTCATCTTCCCTAACAGAAGTTGCTGCTGAGAGGGTTAGTTTTCTGGTATGCCTTATAGTTTCTGCAGAGAAAATTAATTCAGTAATCATTCAATTTGCACATGGTACAAATATAGCATCATAAAACATCTTTGAATCCCCTCCTGCTTAGTAGACAGCATCTGATGAGAATTTATGAAAGACGATGGTGATCTTTGCACATAACCTTCTCAGTTTTATAAGTGACTTTTGTTACATTCTAGAACTATATAATCATGTTTAATCTATGATTGTAGAAAATGTATGCCAGTGTACAATTAGAGAACTTCAAAAACCATTTGTGATAAGAATTTAAGAGTTACAGTACCAATTATGCATCACAAAACTTTCACAGTTTTATAAGTGAATTTCATTAGCTTTCTAGAAGTATATAACCATGTTGAATGTATGATTGTAGAAAATGTATGCCAGTGTACAATTAGAGAATTTCGAAAACCATTTGTGATGAGAATTTCTGAGAGACAGTACTGATTATCCACCACATAACCTTCACAGTTTGATAAGTGAATTTTATTAGCTTTCTAGAACTATATAACCATGCTTAATCTATGATTGTAGGAAATGTATGCCAGTGTACAATTAGAGAATTTAGAAAACCACTTTCACTGTTAGATACCTGAGAGAATCAATATTCATCCACAAACATGAGTTCTAATAACATATCAAGAATAAAGAATGTGAGACTTCAACCAGCTTTTGTTGAAGTGGTCCTTCGCCTGAAGCTTGGTTTTTGACATTTTACATTTACATTTGTTTTTAAATTGTTGCTTTTTGCATTTGGTTTTGATGTTTATTTGTTAATTTATTTATTTTGGTATCTGAAGGTGAACAATTCCAGAGAGATGCCGGACAGCCGGGAGAGGATCCAATCAATCCTCAAAGTACCATCTGAATGGGGGTAATGTTTTGAATGCCAAGTGATTTTCATTATTATGAAATTTAATGTATAATTGTTTTTTTCCAAATCACATGACGTGTTGTGTCTGTAACACTTGTATTTTTTTTTTTTTTTTGGGTAAAATTATGTTGAGTTTCTCTTTGAAATCCATGATTTTTTTAATTATAAAAAAAAAAAAGGTGAAACTGCACTGATTTATCCTCAACTGTAGTTCGTGTCGCTTAGGCTTTGCTTGGATGGAAATACTGGAGGGTTTCATAAAGTAAGGTAAGGTGTAAAGGAAGGTAAAATAATGTTTTGAACCACACTTTGCTTGGATAGAAGGTAATGTAATTGGAGGTTTTGTTATTATGATTGGTTAGGAGGTTAATGGAGGTAAGGTTACATAATATATTACTAAATTACCATTGTGATTAATAAATAAGGAAAAACAATGGTATTATATTTCATTTTCAATAATAAAATTAATTAAACAATATCATTAATAGATTAAGTAATATTTCTCAATTTATAAAATTATATATTTCTTTATTATTATTATTATTAATTATAATTAAGCGAGAAAGAGATTAAACACTATCATTAATAATTAAGTAATATTTTCAATTTTTTATCATTATTTATTTATTATTATTAAAAAATTTGTAATTATTTTTTTAAATTATAATTAAGTAATTATAATTAAGTAATATTTCTCAATTTTAAATTAATAATTAAGTAATATTTCCCAATTTTTTAATTATTATTATTAATTATAATTAAATGAGAAAGAGATTAAACACTAATTATTATTAGTAGAATGAAAGCTTCTTTATTCTAATGAAAAATAAAAATTTAATAAAGTGTGGAATTGAGTGAAACCTATAAGGGCATTTTGGTAAAAAAAAAATACCAATTTTAAAACATTCTCAACCCTCCAACAATTTGGAGGGTTGAGAAACTTGAAAAAAGTGGAGGTTTTAAAAACCTTCACTAACCCCTTCCAACTTTTACCTCCCCCTAAAACCTCCTATCCAAGCATAGGTTTTAAAAAACCTTTCCTATACTTTACCTCAAAAAACCTCCATCCAAGCAATACCTTAGGTTGCGTTTGGTACTTTACTATATGAATGTTGTGATGGAATTTAATTGATAGGAAAGTGATTGATGGGAAAGTGATTCCTAAGAAAATAACATTTTTTTGTTTGGTATGTGTGTGATATTAAAATATATTTTTAAGAATATTTTGTCAAAATGACATAAATACCCTTGTATTAGTATACTTTATCAACAATTTGTCAATCAATTTTAACATTAAAGTAATAATAGTAAAATATTTTAAATGTGTAAAATGTTTTTTAAAAATTCAATTAAATAAATTTTTTTAATTTAATAAAATAATTTATTAACTTAATCAATTGTTTTAGTTGGTACGGTAATGGAGATGTGGGGAGAAGCAATAGAGGCTCGGGGCGATGGACGTATTGTCGGGTTTCCTAGAGAAGTGATGAAGACCCGGGCGATAAAAACATTTGTCTTCGAGAAAACTCTAGAGAGTGAAAAAGTAATTCTATAAAAAGATTAAGGGTATTTTGGTCCAAAAAATAGACTTATTTTACTATCCCATGGGAATCCAATTTTCCCATCTTGTTGTGAGGGAATCACTTTCCCTCATTTTGGTGGAATTACTCTCTCATGGCAATGTTACTTTCCAACAAAAAAATTCTACCAAACATGGTAAAGAGATTTTTTATGTTACTTTCTTAAAAAAGTTGGGTACTTTCCCATATACCAAACGCAGCCAGTGTCACTTTGATGTGGAGAAACCACAATTAAATGCAGTCTAAATTTTCAAAATTTTTCTAATTTCTTATCTAAGAAAATTGTCTCCTACCACAAACTCGGCTAAAACATTTAATCAATTTTTAATGTGTCCCTTGGAATAGTCAACTCACATTCGGCGGGCACTTTTCATTTCTTGAGTGATACTCTTTTAAGTTATCTTATCCATCATTTTGTATGAACTTACTATCTTCATTTTTTATTAACAATTGGTTTTTCAGCTTTTCAAATTATTTGATGTTCGTGGGTGAAAATACTATTTCCATTTTTTTTTAATAATTGAGTTATCCAATTATAATTAAACAAAATTTAGAGATTTATGTAAAATTAAAGGAAACTCAAGGAAAATATTAAATTAATTAATTAATTTGCAGTAGTTTATTTCTTAATTATAAAAAACGGGCCGCACTCGTTTGCCCAAACTGGTTGGGTTCCATCAGTTTCAATCAAGTCCTCTTTTTCTCTCTCTCTCGCACGAACGATAAGCACACGAACGCTGGAGTGCGATCTCAAATGCACCGAATTTGATCTTCAAAACCCAATCATTCCGCTCGAAATCCTAATCTCGTTGCTTGTGAGAGCTTGCTCCGATTGCTATGCCATCCTCTGGGTTGGTTCTCTCTTTCTCTAGCTTCTCTTTTCCATTATATGTACAGAAATTTGCCCCTTTTTCTTGGGTGAATTTTTGAACTTTCTAGTGTGTTTGTTGTTTGTGGTCCAAGGAGTTGTTCGATTGTGTAATTTTGAGCTGAATTTTTAGCTATTTTAGTGAATTTTTGTGTAATTTTGTTGTTTTCTCAGTTTATGATGGTTGTGGAATATTTAGATTGAGAAACATGTGGATTTTAGGGTTTTTTTAGCTGATTGTTGAGTTGTTTTTTTGTTTTTGTGATTGGTTTTTACAATTTTTTATATGTTGAGAAATATGCGTTTTATGGGTGAATTTTCTTGGTTTCTGGTGTATTAAATCTGGCATTCGTGGTGAGCACGACGTGATTTTTCATGCAATTCAGAGGGACTTTGTCTTTTTTTCTTTTAATTTTAGTTTCAGATAATTATAGTTTATGTAGAATTAGAAAGATGGGATTTTATGGGCTTTTGTGATGCATTTTATGCTTAATTCCTCCTTTCAGTGACAAGGACTTGAATTTTTTAACATTTTACGAGGTTTCTTCTGTTTATTTTATTTTTTGTTTCAGACGATTATGATGTATATATTGAGTGAGAAATATGGAATTTTATGGTGTTTCAATCTCTTTATGTTTAATTCCTCCTTTTAGTTGATCCCTTGAAACTGGAGAATGGGAACTGATTCAGATTCAAGCGGAGGTGGGATTCAAGCACCTGGGCTTGTTCTGAAGGCCCTGGTGTTGGTGGGCGGTGCCTTGCTTCTCAAGAGGTTGAGAAAGTCTACAACTCGATGGGACCATGCTCGTGTGGTGGCTGAAGCCCTTTCAGGGGAGAAGGTAACCAAGAAAATTAACATTTTTCATTATGAATATAATTTGTTCTTCTTATGCTCTGTGGCTTGTTTTCCATGTTTAAATTTCATCTGATACTCTTCTTGTTTTTCCTGCTGTATCGATTGAATGTGAAGTTTTCCCGTGAACAAGCTTGCAGGGATCCTGATAACTATTTCAATCTGAGGTGAACCCTTCTCTGTTTTGGGCTAGTATTTATATGGTTTTCTTAGATATTCAGTTATTAGGCTAGAATGCTATATTTTGTGTTAGGCACTATTTGTTAGAGTGTGGTCTTTTCCCTCTCCTTTTCTTGAAATATATCTGTTTAGTGCAATTACTCCTTTTTTTTTTGCTACAGAATGCTTACTTGCCCTGCAATAGACGCTGTCGATGGTTCACGAGTTTTGTACTTTGAGCAAGTGTGTATAGCTTGGTTTTTGTCTTCTTCTTCTTCTTGTATTTTTATTAGTATAGCAGATCCATGTGTAATGGAATTGCTTTGTGGCAGGCATTCTGGAGAGCTCCTCAAAAACCCTTTCGACAAGTATGGTAACTCTCAACCTGCATGCAGCATATCCTTCAACCTTTTGCTTTCTTCCTTCCTTTTTTTGGTTGAAGTGGTTCAGATACATGCCTATGTGTATTTTATTTTGAAATGTTTTTCTTTGTACATGTGCCTTCTCATTTCCTGGATTCGTCAATTAGCAACCATTTTCTTTCCTGAGTTAGCTTACTTTAAATGTCATTTTGTCATTTTTAAAGGACAGAGAAACTGAACATTGACTTGGATGTTTGATCAGAGGTCTATCAAGCATTCGGGCCTGTCACCCTGCTTTGATTAAAGTTATACCATGCATTGTGATAAAAAAATTGTAGCTGTGAAAGAGAACAGGAGGGGAGGTCCTAAAAATGTTTTATTTATCAAATTTATGTATTGCCCACTGATATTTATGTTTGTGTTCAAGCCTAAATATATTTGAGAAAATGAGCATTGATGGTAACTAATGCAAAAGGTTCCAAGGATGTGAACTATGAATTCTTATAGTGTAAATTACACCTATTTACTGTGATAGTTGTTGTTATGAGTTTTGAGCTAAAGATGAAGGAAAATCATCCCAATAGAGCTGTCAAGGGGAGCATGAATTATGCTCATCATGTTTTTGTTCTGATGCCTTATTTATTGTCTCTTAGACTTAGAGGGCATCTGCATTTGGTAACTTCTTCTCTCTTTTGGCTTGCTAACTTTTGATGCATGAGTTGTTAAATAAGCAGATATCAAACAATTAGTTCACAGAACGCTCTGAGAATGCATAATTTTCTGTTGCAGAGATTCTATATGGTGAAGCCTTGTCCAAGAGAGATGAGATGTGATGTTGAGGTGAGAACAATTTTTAAAGCATAAAGAATATTTATATATATTTATTCAATTTGGTGGCCCTTATATTTGGCCCATCTGCCTGCTTCTTTGGTTGTTGTGCAGTTATTACTCATAGCTTATTATGCCCAGTAATTTTGCACATAGCAAGTCACAGGAAACTATGCTGTTTAAAAATAAAATATAAAAATAAAAAATAAAAAATAAAAAATAACCAAATAGCAGATCACATGTTTTTCTTATTGCTTTTAACTTTTCTTTTTTGTCCAAATTCCTGAATAAACTGTGTAATTGTCGATGATACTTAAATTGTTGGTTTTCTTTGCATATATACCCCTTGAAAGCCAAGATTTTTCCATAAGCTGCCTGTGGGGGTATGTCTGCAAAGTAAATTCCACTGTCAATATTTTTGGTTTTATACAAGAAATTACACATACTGCAGGTGTGTGTGTGTGTATGTGTGTGATTGCTTTGCGGGGTATGCCGGACTTGATCATAGTTGGAGTTTGAGCTATATGGACTGCAATCTGATCTTAGTATCTAATTTCATCAATTCTCAACAGCTGAGTTCATATGCAATTCGGGATGCAGAAGTGTACAAGAATTTCTGTGACCGCATGAAGGACCAACGGCCAAAGACTGAAGAAGTTATTGAGGTATGCTTACATTTCACATATTGGTCTTTTGGAATTTTTTTTTGCTAATATTTTTCTTTCTTCACTCCTGTATTTGTTCTTTACTCAACGTATTTATTTGCTGCCTTCACCACTTCCTGCACCTGTGATTACCAGATTTTCACATTCCTATGAACCACGCGGGTGATGATTTTTGCTACAAACTTTAACGTCCACACTTGCATGATAGTGTCTTTGCTCACGATATAATACATTGGGACCCTGATTTTTGTCATAATGCTATGTGATATTGCCAAATAGCAACCTATAAGAATCTTCTTTGGCTTTCCTTAAAGAAATGCCATCAGGAAAGTATGCAGAAAAATGATTCAAGGAGAGTAGTTCGGACTTCAGATAATATACCAATTTCAGGTGCACTGCTTTCAAATTATAAGATAGAAAAAATGAAAAGAAGATTCAGAGAGGTGCCTTTTTCAAACTTGAATCATAATTGTTTTGTTGTTTTCTGATTTGGAGATTTTGATAAGCAGTTTTCTTGTTCCGCATTTGTTTACCCGGCGGAATCATCTCAAAGACCGTTCACTCTGTTCATTTTGTTAAATTAACAGTCCATATTGATTCAAGTAGTAAATATGTATCCAAATATGTAAGTCTAGGTTTCATCCTATTGTCCTAAGTTTTTGGAGTGAATCTGAGTTCAGATAATATTTTTGTGGTTTGTATCTAACACATTTCATAAACTTTCACCTTCCTAATCGGCTGTGGAACATTGGGAGAGCACTTGGTCCTGCTGCAAGTTTCTTTTTCAATACCGGGGCTTATATTTATTCTCAATTTCATACTATATAATTCTTTTGTTAATTGCCTAACCAATTTCCCCACATTTTATCATGCTTTTTTGTTCCATAAATTATTTTTCCTTGCTCAGCTCACCCTCATTTTGAAATTTATGCTTTTGTATCTACATTTGCCATTGAAACTATTTGTAACCTATATGTTTAAGGTCTTTCACTGAACAAAGATGTTTTCATTTTCCTAGTAACCTAATATTAAATAAGCAATTCATTCAGGACATCGCAGAACATCTAACAACCATACACCTTTCACACTGTGAAAGGGGAAAGCGCTGCTTATACAAAGGCTCAACACCACCTGGTGGTTTTCCTAATTCCTGGGTATGCTCACTAACTCCCCAATGTATATCTGATAATGTTGCTGTTTCAGTTTAACTTTTATGGAAATCAAGTAAACATCTGAAGTTCTGAACAGAATGGTGCATCACACTGTATATCTGAGCTCACAATCCACAAAAACGGAGAATTGCACATGTGGGACAGAGGTTACGACGATGAAGAGAACCAAGTACTCATCTAGTCTTTGATCTCACAGAAATTTAGTGAAAGCAATCCATTGAATTTGATCTCTGTTCTGCTAATCAGGTTTGGGGATCGAAAGGAGGTCCTTACATATTCAAACCTGCACCTTCTTCAACTCACAATGAAATATTCTCTCCATTGAATGTAACACCTACATTATCATTAGAGAAGAAGATAGAGGGTTCATATTCAATGAATGAGTGATATAAATTTATATTGTATCAAAGGAAATCTCTTTTTCTCCAGTGTTGCTATTCCTCTCAATTGCCAGTGAAGCAAACCAACTCTGAGTTGCTGCAAGCCTTCAGATTGTACATAATATAAACAGGTCTGTGAATCTCCCACACTAACCTTTTTTTTTTTTTTTTTCTGTTTTTCATTGGATGTGATTTCTAGTATTTCAATGTTTGAGAGGTAAGAATAGATTAGCTTTTTCCTGGTGAAAATATATAGAACTTATCCTAGTTGGACCGTTATATTCAATAGTTGATGTGTAACATGTTGTAGTATTCTTTTGGTTCGTAGTAAGCTTTTACTGATCTTATAATTTTGGATTCGCTTCTACAAGAAAATTGGTGATTTTGGATTCAATTTTTTTTAAAAAAAGGAAAAAAAATTGCTTAACTTGTGATTTAAGTCTATCTTTGGATGTGTAGTGTTTTTATAAGTTGAGCATTTGTGGCTTTCTTATATGCATTTGAGTGTGTATGTGCAACTGCTTATAGATTATAAACATACCATTTAAATCATTTTTGAATTTTTCATGGAAAGCTTCTTTTTTATATTATTGTTTTGAATAATGGGTGTTTCAATTCAAATATTACCATTTTATGATAACAAATTCGAGAAAAGTCCCTAGACGATGGATCCTAATAAATTTCTAAGGGATTTGTGTGTTCAAAATTATATAAATGCCCTTTGTATTCTTCTTTTTATTAAAAAACAATGTATCTGATAAATTCTTGCTTTTGGCAAATGCCAATTTTGCCCTTTCTGGGTTTTTTTAATTTTTAAAAAAATTTGTCCTGTCACTGTTTGCTGGTTTAAAGAAATTATTTTAATTGGAAAAATGAATTTTTTTTCCTAATTCTAAAATTTTTGCGACTTGGATATCTTTTCCGCTTGATTCAAGAAAATACTCCTTTCGTCCGAATTTATCTTTTTATTTTTTTTAAAAAAAATTATCTTAAATTATCTGTCTATTTAATCATTTAAAAAGATTAATTTTTAAATTTAACTCTATAACTTCACCATTCACATTAAATGTAATTTTAAATAAATTGATTAAAATAAATAAAAAAGTTAATGGATAGAGACATAGTGCAGAGAATTGGGGTTTCATTTCAATGTAAGTGGGGAGAAAATCAAGAAGCGGGGAAGTATCGGTTTTTTGAAGTGATGGAAAGTGGGGGAAGTGATTCTTTCATGGAAATGTCTTTTATATTTCGGTGTTCATTTTGGTGTAAGTAGTGTTACTTTTGAAAAGTCTTTGGAAGTGGGTGAAGTGAGTTTATAAGGAACTCATTTCTCCCATTTCGATGTAAAAAATACCGAAATGGGTTTAAACTAAGACCCACTTCGAAGTGCAGGTTTGAAGTGGGGAAGTGGTCACTTTCTCACTTAAAAAAAGAAAAGAACATCAAAAGCGGAGGGAAGTCGATCCAACTCCCCTTTATTTGTTCTCACTTATGTTGAGGGCGTATTCATTTTCTGTGTAGAGTGGGAGGAAGCAGGGAAGTGGGGGGAAGTGCTACTTCTCTAAGGTGGTGGAAAATGGTGTAAGTGATATAACTTCCATCACTTCTTGTGTTCATTTTGGGAAAATGTCTCTTCAAGACGTGCTCATTTTTTTGCTAATCGTGTTCATTTCGGTGTAGGTGGTGTTATTTATGAAGGTCTTTGAAAATGGGGAAATGAGCTTTATAAAAGACTTATTTTTCCTATTTCGGTGTAAAAATACTAAAGCGGGGAAGTGGTCATTTCTCTCCACTTCTCCCCATTTCCGCACAAATAAATAGGTCTGAAATGAATTCAGTTCGTAGGGAGTGATAAAAGGCTAAAATAGAATAATTAAATTAAATGTATATTAAAATTTTCACTGAAATTATATTTTTTTATCCTAGTGAAATGGTTGAGATGAACAGACAAATTGAGTTTTAGGGAGTAGCAAAGTACATGTGTCATCTTTGGTCTTAATCTTCAACAAAGCATTGCCCCAGAATTTTGTCATGAGATTTTTAAGCAGATAAATTTTTTTTTTAGGGCATTAAACTATAACCCATTTTTTATTTTTGGAATCTAAATTGTAATGTAAAATAAAATAGTTATTAAATTTTAATTCTGTTTTACCTCTGATTTTTAATATATATATATATTAATTAAAAAATTTTAATATTTATATTATTAAAAATAGATCAAAATTTTTTATATAAAATAAAATAATTAAAGTTAAATAATCACTTCGACCGTAAATGGGAGTTTATACCCCACAATAAAAAAAGAGTCATGAGTTTCGTAGCATAATGTTCCTTCAAAAACATGCCCCAAAAAGGAGTAGCGTATTTTATCCCAACCGTAATCCCAATGTTGGCTCGCGGCCCCATTGCCTAGATTATATTTCTCATCCAGCACGTGGCACGCCCTAAAAGAACACACAGCTAGACAGAAATCCGTCACTGTGAAATTAAAAAAATAATAAATACCACTTGGGACAGCTCTTTAACAATTTGCCGTCGAAATCTCTACATTCACCCTGCGTGAACCAGAGAAAGCACAAAAAGCTCTTTGTATGATCTAAAATTATTTCCTCTAAACTTTCACTTTAAAAAAATCTTCGAAATCATTATTTAGAGATTAGTATAATGACCAGCAAACACTATTGATAAATAATATTTTTCGACTTTAATTTAAATGTTTTAGTTTAATTTGAAATTAAAAAAAAAAAAAAAAATTGTGATGTATTATATCAGTGAGCTACCGATTTTTAATTAATTATTAATTCAGAAATGGAATGAACAATTTTAGCATAAATTTAATAAATTAACTTCATGTTCTATAATAAATTGCGGGTTTTTAAGAGCAAGTGTTAAAAAAAAAAAAAAAAAGCTGCATCTTTTTACCTGATTGCTTTTCCCATCGTTCTCTCATTCTCCGCTTCATCAGCAGCACACCAGCACCACCACTGCCTTCGATTTTAAATCACAACACTCCAAACCCGCGCCTCACCCCAAACCCTAGCGGTCTCCAATCTTCCAATCGCCGCCGGCGTTCTTGATCCCAGTGAGTGATCCACTCCGATCTCGATTCTCCACTCTCTGCTCTTGCTTTTTCTTCCCTAATTTGACACTGATTTATGTTGTCCAGCTATGAATCTCAAGGAGAACAAGTTCTTCAGCATTGGCCTCGCATTCCTGGCCACAATCATTTTCATCAAGCTCTTGGCGGCCCTTTTCCGGTCGGGATCGGGCACCGCCTGCCGCCTGTTGTCGAAATCGTTGCCGGTGATCGGAGGGCTTCTCCGATTCATGAAAGGCCCCATCGTACTGATCCGCGAGGAGTATCAGAAGCTTGGGTGCGTGTTCACGCTCAACATTGTAAATCGGAAGATGACTTCTTTCGTGGGTCCCGAGGTGTCCCTCGCACTTCTTCAAGGCGCCTGATGTGGAGCTCAGCCAGCAGGAGGTGTACCAGTTTAATGTACCCACCTTCGGTCCTGGGGGTTGTTTTCGATGTGGATTATTCTGTCGGCAGGAAGCAGTTCCGGTTCTTCACGGAGGCGCTTAGGAGTGAGCAAGCTCAAGAGCTATGTAAACCAGATGGTTGTGGAGACTGAGGTATACTTCTCTTGGATCGTAAGTTTTTTTTTTCTACCTTTTTTTAATCAGTCTTCTCTTCTCCTTTTCAATCTTTTTTTCTTTCCATCTAAGTGTCAGGATTGCTGATTTGTTTTGCATAGGTATTATTCAAGTGGTTTCTTTGTCATGGGATCATAAATAAAGTCCTTTTTTTTCCTTCGCAGGCTTTAGAGATCTAAGAACCCGGACCTGATTTTTTTTTTTGTCCCCTGATGCTTTTGATATATAATTGAATATTTGATCACAAGTGTTAACCTTGTACCTATACTTGATGTTTTTCCTTTGTTTTGATGCTTGATGGAACATACGGCTTCATTTCATTGGTTAAGTGTTCCTTATTTATTTTCTTTTGTTTGGGTTTTTTTTTCCGAGAGGCCTTACCCGTTTTCTATTTTAGGTTTTAGGTATTTACTAAATATTGTTATCTGCTGATTATCATCTGATTTCTTATAAATATGCTTCATTTTTGGGGTAGTGCTTTCCATATTTCTGACTGCGTGCCCGGAAGCTGCTATGTTAGCATCTCCTTTTCTGAAGGTCACTTGGATAATGACTATCTTGCTCTTTTTCTGATTCTGAGTTCATGCAATTCCGCAGCCGGTGGTTGGGCATCTTCATAGTGCTATCATTTTCCCAAAGAAAGTGTTTTAGGTATTTGAAGATTTCCTTCTACCCGGGTATATCTTGTGCTTCTGTGATTAAGGCATTCATATGTCTTTTGATTTGTTGAAAATAATCGGGAGCATAGTAATAGGCAATCCTTTTCTCTCTGCTATTGGATGGTGATCTGATGCAAATGGCATTGGTCGAGTCATGTCATTAGGCTTCTTTGAAGTCCAGGTTATGCTTCCTTTCCTTTTTTTTAATTTTAAAAGGCAAGATTCCATAGACTGATGATACTTGTAATTTCTTTTGGGATGGCTTTGTACAAATTGACATCTCCATTATTTCCAATTTAATGCAATGAAATCGTGAGAGTGATGATTTTGGATTGGGTGAGCTTGTTGATAACTCAGAATAAGCGTTATTTGTTGAGGTAGTTATAACATCTCCATTTACTTAATTTCCTTATCCAACAAGAGTGAAAGGTTGGATAAGGAAACGCCTTTGTTTAAGTATAAGCGTTGTTTGTTATTCCTTTTTTTTTCCTGTTTTTCTTTTTTATCTTCCTCCGGAGACTTATGAGGTTCCTTTTATCATTTTATCATTTTTTTCAGTAAGGGGGGGTACAATATTGAGTTCTTGTTGAAAGCAATGAAATCTCTAGACTGATTCAGGTAGCTCTATTGGGTTCACCGATTTAAGATCATAAGTGAAGCTGGGGAGAGAAACAGTGTGTTTAATGGAATCAGAAATTGGCCTGGCAAAGTTTTTGAATCTCTTGTATGTTCAATCTTTGAAAAGAATGAAGATGCTAAAACTACGTGAATGCCAAAATAGTTCAAATATTTTTATCTCAGACTGCTTTACTATTTGATGATTTCTTGTGATGTCATTTTAATTCTCTTAGTCCCCTAACATCCTCACAATTTTCTTATCTATCATTGCTATTGTTTTGCAGGGTTACTTCCTCAAAGTGGGGGGAGAGTGGTGGAGGTGGATCTGAAAAGAGGAGTTTAGACGATCGTGATTTGAATGTGGCAAGCAGGTGCCTACTTGGTGAGGGGAGGTGAGAGACAAACTCTTTTGATGACGCCCCTCTGCGCCCTTCCATGACCTTGCTGGTGGCAGGTGTTTCATTGGTGTCATCTTCCCATACCTCCCAATCCCCTGCTCACCGCCGCCGTGATAAGGCCCGAGCGAGAATTGCTGAGATCTTCTCTAGCATTATCAATTCTCAAAGCAAGCCATTCTGGCAAGCCTCAGGATGACATGTTCCGTGTTTTATTGAGTCTGGGCGAGGAGAAGTGAAAACCCAACTACTGATGGTGGAAATTACTGGGCTTCTCATTGCCGCAACTCTTTGCTGGCCAACACACGAAGCCCATTACATCCACCTGGACCAGTGCGCTAGATGGCCCGCTTCAAGCTTAATTCCTTGCGGCTGCACTCTTTTGATGGGGGAATGGCTGCTTGCGAAAAGCACTGGGAAAGACCCCAACCTACGAGAGGCGGTCGGAGATGGATGTGCCTCTATCGCTGCATCAAGGGAGGGCTTTCCCTGGGCGTGACCACCCACCTTCTAATAATGTTGCCCAGTCAGACTTGCCATGCTGACTTGACTCAGAAAACCAAGGAAGGGATTGAGTATGATATTTCAAAGGGTCAGGATTGCTGTCACTTCCCCTGCTTTTGCCAACCGACTTCCTTACATCTTCGATCCCGAAACATATGACCCAGATCGCAGTCTCGCCAACAGAGGAGGAGAAGGAACTTGGGGCTTCCTGCACATTTCATTTGGGGGTGGCAGGCACGGGTGCCTTTGGCTAACCATTTGCTTACTTGCAGATAAAGGCGATCTGGGCTCATTTGCAGGAGTGGAACTTGAATTCGAGCTGGTCTCTCCCTTCCCCCGAGATTGATTGGAATGCCAGCGGAGCAGTGGTGGGGGGGCAGGAGGAAGGCGCGAAAAATGGGGAGGAAGGCCCGTTGAAGGCGGAACACCAACAGGGGAAGGAGAGATTAATAAGATCTTCAAAAACAGTGGAATAGGTGTGCTTAATCTTCGGCATCCACCTACCTTCTAAGGTCTGCATCTATTACATGGCTGTCATATTGGAGTTGTAGTAAGGATTTAATAAAAATCATATATATGGCTGTTCTCTCGCTGATGAATGCTGTATAATCATAGTAAGCCCTTTTCCATGTTTGCAATTTCATGTGTGGCTGCTTCTTGCTCTAATTGATCTCATGAATTACCCCACACCTCCATTTGGGCTCATTTTTGTTCACTTTTGATTCGCGAAGTTTCAATTAGTTTGAGCCTGCTGCTTGATTATTATAGTTAATTATCTTTGTCAATGTTCTTGTTTCGTGGTGTGATTGGAGTCATGGAAGTACCCAACTACTTATTATTTCTTTTCAAGCATGAAAAGTGCTGTTGTTAACATTACTTAATTATGTGAATCAGTTGCAAATTTTATTTTCTTTACTATTTTAATTAATATATTATGTTCAGAGAGATGCAAAATTTCGCCTTACAGTAATTGGTACTTATGATTTCTTTATGCATCTCCAACAGACAACTGATATAACCCTTAAATTTCAAAAAAGCGAGGTTACAAGTAGTGTGATTTGTTGTTTCTGTGTATGTGAAGTTTCATCTTAGGCAACTAAACTGTTTTAATCCTGATTTAGACTTTGTTTCAGGAAGATACTGCGTCTCTAACTCAAGTTACAGTTTGAAGATCATTGATCTTTATTTGATACCTTATAGATCAAGATTAAAAAAAATGAAAGAAAATAAAAAAACTTTGAGGCCACTTGTTATGTAGGGCCTGAATGAAACTCTATCTTTTCAGTTAAGGATGGCTGTTTAATAATAACAAGCAAATGCCTCTGCTTTCGGGATATGACAATAAATTTTTCCTTATTAATTAATTCCATGAGATCGAAGACAATTTCTACAATATACTGGCGTAAAAAATAATCACATACCTGCTTAATGCTCACGAAAGTTTTCTCACAATTTTATTTGAAAGAGAATCAGAGGTATAGCTTTTTTTAAAAATAGCCATTGGAGTTTTTGAAAACCAGCCGTTAACTCAATGACAACGTATTAATAACAACTTATTATGTTTACTTACGATTATAAATATAATAATAATGATCATTATTATATAATCAATATTAATATTATAATTTTAACTTAATTTTTATTTATATTTTTAAACATTAATAACTTAATGACAATTATAGGATAACGTACAATTATATATGCAATTACTATTATAAATATAGAATTATTATTATTATATAATTAATATCAATATTATAATTATAATTATAATTGTATTGTAATTATCTTTTTAAACATCAATAATTTATTGACAATGATAATAACAATTATTACGCAATTATATAAATATAGACAATAATTATTATTATATATTTAATATTAATATTATGTAATTATAATTGCAATTGTATTATTTTTAAACATGTAACTTAATGACAACGATAATAACAATTATTACGCAATTACTATTATAATATTATTAATTATAGACACATTATTATCACATTACTTAATATTAATTTTCATGAATCCTGTTATTATCGTTGATGTCATTGGGTCATTAATGTTCAAACTTTAATTACAATTGCATTATAAAACACCATACGATAGTATTATTATACCTATATAATAATACTATAGCTATTATATTTATATAATTGCGTAATATTATTATTATTATCATTGTCTTAATTATATTTTTAAACATTAATAATTACAATTACAACGATAATAATATTAGCTATTATACAGTACTACTATTATATTTGCTGGCCAGTACTGCGCAATAACATAATAGTTATTATCACTGTCATTATATTAATGTTTATTATTATACCATTACAATCAGAACATTATAACTTAATGTTAATGTTAATATTAATTAAGCTTATGTAATATACTATTATTATTATATAATTACATTAATATGATAATATAATTATAATTATATT